>JAIXNV010000322.1:17121-39795 GCA_020917445.1 Riparia riparia
TATTAATTTTTAGCATTGCTTGTGAGATTCATGAATGAGCGGGATGAAATCTGTTGTGCTTTAAAGCCTGATTTCCCTTATGACCCACGACATGGCTCCTGTACAACTGGGATAAATGAACTTGGAGCCACAAAATGACTAGCATGGAGAAGTACTGAGAAGTACCTGAGCATCACTCTTCCAGAACATTACAAATCTCCAGTGAATGCTCTAAGAAGTATGGTGTGTTAGCAATTGCATACTTTCCATTCTCATGTGAAGAAACAATCTCCAGTGCGGCAGACTGGATACAAAACAAACTTGTTTTGTTCAACTGTGTGTACTCAACAATCAGCATTAACTGTTTACACCTGGAAAGTTACCCAAGCCCTGCTTACTGTCAACAGCTGCCAGCAATCATCTCTCCATCGCCTACTCCCCAAAACCTGCTCAAACTAGAGTACCTGCTCATGATGGCATCAAGTCCCACCGCAGTTAATAAGAGAAATTTTCTATCAAGAGTTCTTGGGCCAAAATAAATCATCTGCTTCTGTACAGGACACTGGCAAACCCAGGTTTTGAACTAATTTTCTGTAATGATTTTCATGCAAGAGTTGACAAGATCACAGGGAAAACCAGAGAACACTTGATGTCCTAACTATGACAGGCAATATTTATAGGCAAATTGTGCAGTCAGAAGTCTATCGGCACAAAGCAAAGCTTTTAGTCATTTCCTACATCTGCAAATGTGGCAGATTTAGGCAGATGTAGGCAGGTTCTCCTAACCTTACACTAGAATAATAAACTGTACTGGTTCCCTTATCCATTGCCATTATTAAGTAAGAGGGATTCATACAGCATACTTGTATCTTACACTGTTACCTATCTATCTTGGAAGCAAAGTTCAAAACAGAAGAGAATACTACCCTCACTTTTATCCTTTTCAACAAAATGTCAAATGGGCACAAAAATTGCTATGTTTCAGCCTCAGTCAACTGCAGTCACGGAGATACTGACCTGTGCCGTCTATTTAAAGTCCTTTGTATTTGTAGCATGCTACCACACTAACATAAGACTTTAAATGCAATTGATTATGACTGCTTAAGGAAGGAATTAAGGAAAAAAATAGGCACTAAAACCAGTGGTTATATATTGTGCTGTATTTTAATAACAACAATAAACTTATTTGTTGATAACATAATATTCCCAGTTATCTCTGGAAAAATCTCATTATTAATGCTGTGCTCATCCTCTCTTTCCTGCTTGATTCAGTAATTAATCTGTTTCTGGATTCACACACTGCATAATCAGAGGAACTGGGCTGTGGGTTTCTCAGTTCAAGTTTTAAATGCTCCTAGAAAGGACCAGATCTAATTTTTAGCTTTTAATACTTATAAGACCATTGCAATTAAAATAAACTTGAACTTTTATCAACGTGAAACTTTTTCTAAATTAAAGCACAGACTAGCTTTTTTTTTTTTTTTTTACAGAAACAAGGGGTCAGAGTCCCTTCTGCAATAAAGAATGTGCCATTCTGACTTCACCAAAATGTTATCCAATTTACTTCATCAAAGTGTTTGGCCTTGTGCCCCAAAAGAGAAAAGCTATTATATGGGATTGCTCACTGACTCTGTGCAGGGGCTTTGACAGAAAAAATCATCTTTGTCAGCACAGTGATTAGAGCTGCAAATGCCAGTGGTAATTCTTCATCAGGAAGAAAACTCCCAACCACCATGGTACCTTGTAAGGGTCATGGGTGGTGGAGATGTTCTGCTGGACTGCTCACTATGTCCTCCAGTTCAAAGCAAAAAAAAAAAGAAAAAAAAAAAAAATCATGTGTCCTTCAAATGACACTAGTGAAAGCCACGTGTGTAACAACCAAAAGTTGTCAGTTCTTCACGTGAGAGGAAGCAATCTGTGGCACACTTTTCCAGATGACATGTTGGAAGCAAAAAGCTTACACACGTGCAAGAGAGACACAAGACAATTACTCTGGGCATCACTAAATACAAAAATCCTACCAAGAGCAGGAAAACTTCTGAGAATAGTCATGAACTGGTAGAAAAAAATGGAGGAAACACCTTACTGCCCTATCCTTCTCCTCCCTTGACATCTCCTTATGGGCAGTGTTGGAAGCAGCACACTGGGTTAGACGGATCCCTGGTATAAGCCAGCACAGCCACTCTTATGTATGATGAGCAGACATTAAGAGGATTATTCAGTGAATTCCACGCTGCAAATGGCTGCTGGAATGATGCATTAGCTGATTGCATGAGGACAGACTGTAACAGCTGACTCTTTACTGGGTCAGCAGCTGTACACAGAGGAGGGAATATTCTGCTTCCATCCACAGAACGCTGCTGTGCAGCGTTTGACTCAGGCAGGTGTCACCAGGGTCACACCTGTGAATTACCCCAGGGCTACAGTGCTGTGCATGGAGCAGTGCAAAAGGAACAGTGGATTTAAGAGCTCCTGGATCTCCCTTTATTTGATGCTTGGCAAATACACCACCCCAGTACTAAGTTCCCTGGTGCACAGCGAGGCAGGTGTGACACACAGCAGGCTGTCAAGGCGCCAAAGCAGTTACAGCACTGCTCTTCTTACTGACAAAATGAAGACAATACGGAATGTCTTCCCCTCTGTGACCATGCAAAATAGCTCATGGCTGATTAAGGCTCCAAAAAACATGCCAGGTATCAAATAATCTGTATTTCTAAGACTAAAATTGTGTGGCCAATGGAATGGAGATTTTCAAAGGCGTTTTTCTAATTTGCATGGTAACAGGTATTTTCATGAATGTTAACTGGATGGAATAACTGACTTTTATTCAGTTATCAGTTCACAGAGTTGTCATTCAGTGGCACAGATACCTTCAGGAAAAACACAAAAAATTATTTAACATGAACAGTAACTAAAAAAAAAAAAAAATTCTCTTCACAATGTATTAGGCATCCCTTCTATTTTGTATCCAGAAGGTGATGAAAACATCATTGTTAGAAGGGGGAACAATGTCAGTAAATCATACTAAACAAAATAGGTAACAAACATTGAAACACCTAGTATTTATAAGTGAGTTTTTTACCTAGGTTGCTATTAGCATATAAATGCTAAACTGGGTCAGTTTCTTCCTGTCTGCTGTTCTGCCTTGCCGTCATTTACACTGTACTTCAATAACCACAGTTCAGCCAAGATGTTTCAGATAGACGTGAATAAAAGGAGAATATCAGTGTTTGCAAAAGAAACACATCACTGATTTTCAATATAAAACTAACACCCTTTCCAGTTCAACTTTCATTTCCTTTTGTTCTCCCAAGACTATTTCTATATATGACCTTTTACCTGAGACTGTATCTCTTAATAAACAGCTAAAAGCTACTCTGTTTCACATCAGGACAACCTTAATCTACTGCACTCATTGCCATAAAACACGTACAAAGGTGTCTTGGTTTGGAGACAAATTTGGGGGAATTCTCTCTGGGAAGCAAACCCAAGTGGCCCCTCCCTCTAACTAGTCTGAAAATAAAACTTCTTTGGAGAAAAGTGGAAAAAACGATTTTACTAAACAACTAAAGTGCATACAAGTATATAGAAATGAATAATATGAAACAATAAAACCTCTCCTCCTGGAGTGAGATGGCAAATTGAGAAAAGTCCTTGCCGTGGGTGGAGCTCGGCTCTCTCTCAGTCTCTCCTCAGTCCCAGTCCCTCCGGCGCTGCTGGAAAATGCCGAGGTCCAGGCCCCGGTGGGCCGCAGGTGCAGCCCCTAGTGCTCTCTTGGGTCTTCAGTCCAGAGCAGGTTTAAACAGTTCCAAGAAAAGGGAAAAAAAAACAGTCTAGGGAACTTCTCTGCCCTAGCTAGCTGAAACTAACTAAAAGCAAAAGATCTCTGTCCTGCAGTCTCTCTAAGCCTCCGCCGAACAGCCCGTCTGCAGAAGAATGTGTAAGAGTCAGGCAGTTTTCTCAAAACAAACTCTGCGCTTCTCCTTGCTCTTAGAACCAGTCTTAAAAGTACAGGACTCAATATACAGCACAAACAGAACAGACGATTGGGGATACAAACATCATAAAGTTACCTTAAGACAAAAGGTCATGAGCTGTGATACGTAAGCAAGAGAGAGATGTGGAAACCCATTATTTTTAGAGAAGACGGCAATACGTGAAAGGAAACGACAAACATAGTAACAAATCCCACGGTGCACCTCAATGCTACCAGCTCCATCTGTGGAATATCAGGGTATTTTCCAGGAGAAAGAGTAAAATGTGTCTCCAGCCACGCAGAAGGACTGAATGCTACAAAAAGTTAAACTGCTAGTGCCAGGATCAAACACAATTCCAGAATTTGTAAAAGGTTACAAAGACTTCACTGAGGGAAAATATTCATCTTCCATGCCCACCCCCACAATCTGCAACTAAAACATCCCTGTGTTATCAACACTGTTTCCAGCACAAATCCAAAGTACAGCCCCAAACCAGCTACTAGGAAGAACATTGACTCTACCCCAGCCTAAATCAGCACACCATCACATATAAACTGGCAGGGGAATAAGGTGTCAATGACCACACCCCATAAGAAGCCTGCAGCAGAACTTAAGATCAAAAGTAACCCAAATTAAACATTTACAAAGTAGCAAAAGAAGACTTCTCCCTTGCTGACTTTACCTAAATCTGTGTGTAGGGGTGCAGATGTGTCCAGTAACAAGAGAGTTCAGATCAGTTCAGGGGAACATTTTATTCTACCTTTCAGTTTTGAAAACTGGAATCTGATTTATCTATTTACTGTAATATTATTCCTAAGTGGAAAAAGGATGATCTAAAAGAGAGCTGTGACCTAGATATGGGAAAAATCCAGGCTCTCCAGATCTGCATCTCACGTTACAGTTGCTTAAACTCAGTCTTGAAAAAGCTAAATTGTATTTTCAGACCTAAAAATCAAAACATTCACAAGGAAAAAAAATTCTTCACACATGGAATTCATGCAATGCTACTTTCTAAAGAAATACCTGATCTGCAGTAAATTAGGGAGTCTTAATGTCTCTATATTGTTCTAGCTACTCGTGTAAGGTTCTCAGTGCACAAAGAACAGACCCCTTTCTTAACACTGAGAGGTTACACTGAACGCTGAAACTGAGATGCTCACTGCTGGCAATTAAGGTCAAGTGCTGCTGGGATCCACTGGATACATCAGATTTTCTAGAGACCAGACTTTGGGAGCATCTGGCCCTCATGTCCCGTGCATCACATGCTCCTGTTGCTCTCAGACTGCCCTGTGCCCAGTTGATGCCAACGAGCTTTGGGGCACTGGAAGTGCTTCAGGCAGAGCAGGGTGTACCAATCACCTTCTGGACAAACTGTGATCTTCACAGTACTCACAGGAGGGGTTTCTAAAAACCCATAGAATCTCTACTGAAGTCAATGAGCATTTCACTGCTCTTAATATGGGAAAAGAAATTCATTTAGTGCTGACTCCTTCTGAAGCTCCCATCTTCAGAGTTTTCCAGATGAAGCTAATGGCAGAGGCCAGCAAGAATTAAATGCTATAGACAGAAAAATCCCTTACACTTCTTTATTTTGGATCAGTTCTGACTGCCTGCAATGTCACAGTGACAACACTGACTGCTGATTCATAGAAATACAGCGGTGATAATGCTGACCATTTTGTGTAACCTGATTTACTGAATGACTAATTAAGGAGAAGCAGAATAAACACTTAGGAATATAAACAGGAGGAACTAAGAGATTTGTTTTAGCTGAAAAATTTTCACTTTCTTGGTAATCTCCTTTTTCCCCCACGGGTATAGCAAGGATGCTCAGAAACAGCTGGCTACTGCAGATGCTCACATGCTTATTTTACTGTACCCTGTTTCTTGGTGCTGACTTTGATGCCCCCCTTTTGAAAGATGATGATGATGTACTGCCTGAGATGGACTGCTCCCAAGTGTTAAATCACAGTGCCATACCCCTCCAAGAAAACAAAGCACTAAAACCCACACAACAAAACTAACAAAAAACAACAAAACCCTCAAATAAACCCAAATCCGTAACAGACAATGAATGAAAAACATTTCAAATAAAACAAGTGCAAGTGCAGACCAGGACACACATATAGATCTTATTTTCCCTACATTTTAGCTACGTGGAATTACCAGGTGTCTCGGTTTGAAAGAGACAGATGTTTACTAAGGAGAGAGAGAGGCAGATCTCTCTCTAGCAAATGAGAAAATTCAAATTCTTCCCTCCGTGTTACTATAATTTGGAAGATTAAAGAAAAAAACCTTTCCAGTCAGAGCTATGGGGAAAAGGAATAACAGTCTTTTACTAGTAAATATAACAGGACAAACAACAACAAAAGAACAACAGCAATTGTAATAATAGTAAAAAGAAACAGAACCAAGAACCCCGAGGGCAAAAACGGTGGAAGCTCCGGCGCTTGATGGCTGGAAGCGGTGGACTGTCCTCGGCAGGCAGAGGGGTGTCCTGGCAGGCAGGGTGGGTAGTGCTGGAGAACCCGCAGCGGCTGGAGCCGGGCTGACCTAAAATCCAGCAGGACAGCGAAGGAAACTCCAATATTCCTGGACACTCCAATAGAGATGATAGAATTCCCAGAAACTAGACTCCTCCGTTGATTGTGGACTCCAGGCAGCAAAACCGTTCCCGATCCGACCTTGCTCTCCCAAAGGACTGAGAGAGCAGCCTCTGTCCACCCCACAGCCCTCTGGGAGCCTCCTCCCTTCCCCAAAAACAAAGTGATCACCTTCTTTTGTTAAGATAAGCATCCTTTAACTATCAGTACTTAAGTCTCCTAGCAACTCATGGTGGGGAAAAATTCTACAGGAAAAACTTAACCCTTAACACCAGGGACACTGAGTGTTTGTTTCAAGAAAAAAATTGTGAGAGGAAAAGAAAAATTCCTAAGCACCTAAATTATTTGTCAGCTGTATTCAAACAATTAACAGTATACTAGAAGTATAGACAGCAAGAGAGAAAGATACACTTGTTATGCGCCTGTCTTTCCTTTATAGGTCCTGAATCTTGGCAAATTTCTTCCCATAACGTGCTAAAATTAAAATATGGCTGGTGAAATTCTAGTGAAAGAAGTATCAGCATAACAATTTATTACAGAGCTTAGCATTAGCGTATTTGTGTCAATATTCAGGACTGCATTTAGTAACACCATTAGTGACAGATTTATTATCCTGTAAATGCTTCAGTGAATTTCAAGAGCAGAAACATTCCAGTTTAATAATACATGCACAGGGTTGTCAAAGCCAGCAGAGCTAGAAGCACTGGAAAGCCATTTCAGAATTACACAAGGAATTGTTCAGGGTTTTTTTACTTGCCTTTCTGAATCACAGCCTAAACATAACCATCCTCCTCACTCCAGACTGAATTTCCTATAGGTGAAGGGTTTGGAGGCTTATAAACTTTCCCCTACAAATCTCATATTGCTCATTTCCCGTCAGCTCACATATTAAAATGTCATTCTGGCTGAATCACTATACACCCTTACTATAAACATGCCCATCTGCTCGCTGGTGGACAACTGCAAAGCAAATTCTAGCTGAAGAAATACTAAACAAAAAAACAGAGACAGACTTCCACAGGTGCTCCTTCTCCCTGTGCACTTTCCACCCATCTGCACATCCCTCATGAGAACCCACCCCTACTCTTGGGGGCTCCTTAGTCCACACAGGAGCAAACTGGCATGACTTGTCCAAATAAGGGGACGCTGCACAAAATGGAAATGTTTGTTCAGATCTTCGGAAAGGATTTCCAAAGATCCGTTCCTGCTGTCTCCTGATGGGAAAGAATTAATCCAGTACTGAAAGCTGACCATTAACACGATGCTAAAATGGTCCCAGACATGAGAGAAGAATAGAGGAAACTATCTCGACCCTGCAGGCTTAGCCAGGGCAGTGTAACACGGATTAGAAATGGATGCCTTTTTTCCTGACGTAAATGAGGGGCTGCTCCTGTGTCTGCCGAATGTGTAACCCTGAGGTGACAGGGAAAAGGATTTATTTAATGGGAGCCCATTAGTCGTGGAGTTGGTGGGTTCTCAGAAGCTTCTCCCAGATCTTGTCGTGCTATAGCTGAGGAAGGGAAAGAAGCATTTATAAGTGAAGATTCAGTTTTGCTCATGGGGGGAAATCAGCTGAAACATTGTGGCTTTCAGTGGAGGTGTGATGCAGTTCTTGTTACAGAAGCACTCCAACGGTTTTTACAGAGGTGGAGCTTTAAACAGAGCTGCAGTGGGACCAGTCAAGGCAAGATGGAGAACTTTTGTGACAATCTTACCTTTCCTACATCCCCTCAGGGACAAAAGGCTCAAATCCTAGCTCAGTATGAATAATCTACTCAGTGTTCAATGGGAAGGAGCAAGCATTCCACCTTAAGCTAAGTTAGCTGATGCACTCTCCTTGACAAAAAACAACAAAAAAAATGCACTTAGGGGTCTTGCCTGGCTGGGATGGGCACTGCACACTTTGCACACACCAAGCACCAAGAGGTGCAGCCAAACCTGCACCAGAGGGTTGCCTGCATGTCAGAAATCTCAGAGCAGGCTTGCACAATGCCGTGCATGCGCTTGTGCCGCCATTTAAAGTGCAAAAAAATACTCTGCCAACTTATCCTCCCCACTGAAGTGGCAGCTCTGGCTGGAAGACTGGAAACAAACAGGATGGAGATGCAGGAAGGTAACTGCATCTAAAATAAGAGTTCTTTTTAAACTATTTGTTTTTGCAAAAATCAGCAGGAAACCAATTTATGCAGCCCTTCAGGGACTGAAACCTGCCTGTTCTGAGATCATCAGAATGCACCTACAATATACTCACAATGACAAAATTGCACATGTATTTACTTGACTTTGGAAGATTGACTTTCAATTCCATTTAAATGCTATATTATGTTAATATTATTTTAATGTTATAATAATTTTCCAGATGTACTTGCCTTTTCTTCTGCATCAAGTGAACAGGGTATGTATTCTACCACCCAGCAGAAGAGGAATGGGAAAAGCCTTTTGCATTCCTGTCCCAAACATGTGATCAAACCAGGAACAGCGTGACATTCTCATAATGCCAGTGCCTGTGTGCCAGTGCAAATGTTTATGTGCTCTGAGCTGACTGGTTCTTGAAACTAGAAGTGCTACGTCAAGAAGGCATTGTAGGAAAAGGGTGAAAATACAACAGGGAGAAAAGAGATCTTGTAACCCTGAATGACTAGGTAATAGATTTCATGTTTTATCTGAAGACAATACTGAGCTGTAAACATTGAAGGTGACATGTTTCACCTCAAGCCAGTGGAAAGAATAATTCTAGAAATCTCCCAAGAGTGAGTCAGTCATAACAGTTTGCCTGCCCAAATTTCCCTTGCCACTTGAACTAAATAAAAATCTTCACTGCCAATCTTTGAACATTAGAGAAGCCAGTGACTGTTGTTCCAAGGTGCTGTAGCAATACACAACTGGCTAGCGCTACAACATAGGGCTGCATGTAGCTGCTGTTCAAACAGCAATTCAAGACCTTTGTATATTAAAGGTTCAAAAATTATTATTTCTGCTTTTACCATAGGCTTTGTAGGCCTATTTCTTCCAGAAGATTACAAAACTGGCAGTACTGCAACTCAAGATTGACTAATCGTTCATTACATAAGTTATCACTCAGTTTAGTAACACAAAAATCTATCAGGATCATATGGATTCACACTAGGAATTCTGTTCCAAAGCAAAACATAAGCAATGTTGTTTTAGGAACCCCTGACGCGTATAATGTGAAAATGCACAATAGTCCAGACGTACTATCAGAAAATCAGCTGCTTACACACAACACTGCCTAATAAAAACCAGGTATTTATGATCCTGACAACATGACCATGGAATAAACACCTAATCAGAACACTCAACCCACTCCACCCATTTCTCTCTAACTACCATTGATCAACAGACTGAGACTCTTACCGATTTAGGAAATTGAAGCAAAGCTTAGATCAAGGTTTGCAGTAATAGCTGACTGCAAATGAGACCTGTAAACTCCAACAAACTCCAGTTTACTTCAAAACTTCAAAAATTATCCCATAATCCTTTATTATAAGGCATTTCCAAATATAGATATATTTCTGAAGAAAGCACATGTTATACTTCCACCTGCTGGCCACCAAACTGGTTGATTATCAGGGTATCATTCTAATAGGTGGAACAAAATCCTTCCAGACAAGGTGTCTGAACCTGACAGTTCAATTTCCCACTGAAATAGAAACTATTCTAAGAGAAATTTTCTTTTTTGTTAAAATTGTACTTTTTTTAAAAAAATGTAGATGTTTCCAAAGAAACACTTCCCATAATTTTTAATTATAATATTACAGAATGCCTGAGCAATGAACAAGAGGAGGCTTTACAGCCCTGGGAACAAAGCAGGGACTGGAATGCAACTTGCAGAGATTTCTTGCTGCCTTATTTTCTGAATTATGATCCACTGAGAAAGCAAGCTAAGAAATCCCTTTTACCTGGCACAACTCGTCTTTCCCAATGACTGAGCAACATTTGAAAGAAGAAATCTAACTGGGATTAAGGTGTTCCTGTGCCTCCTCAGTGCACATACACAACAAGAATGGTAGTTCAACTATCAGCAGCCCTAAAAAATCATGTCTCTTTTCCCCATCTCTAACTAAAATTAATTTTCAGCCTCCTTAAAATAATATTTTCTTTAAGCTGCCAGTCTGTGCCTGATTCAAATGCTCTTGCTCCTTCTGGAAGCCTGTAGCATTGTGGATTTCCCCCAGCTAGAATCAACACAGTAAACAAGATGCAACTTGCTCCACTGGAGCTGTTCTGTTTTTCCCTTTCCAATACACTGCTCCAAGAGAAGCTTGATGCTTCCATGACTTTATCTAACAATCCACATATTCTTGTTTTCATTTGACAGCAAGAATAGTGGGACAGGGCTGTGGGAATTCAGAGAAAAATGTAAACATGGAGAAGTGAGGAAGGCGTGAGAGTGAAGGCAATCACTGGTAGGGCAGCAGTGTAGTGACTCAGGGTGAAGTGCTGGCAACACAGTGAGGGATGTGTGGGAAAGGATGACGGAATACCCAACAAGGAAGTGAGTGAGGTCATCTAAATCTCTCCTTGCTCTCTTGCTGTTCCCAAAACAGAAGCCAAAAAATTCACTTAAATAAATGCAGATGAGTTTGATAAAGGGCAAGTCCACAGTTTCTTCACTTTCCTTGCCATCCACTCCCCCATCCCACCATGGTTCATGCTTGAATGCCTTAAAACACCCTTAAAATGCCTTGAACACCCTTAAAATCAACAGGGCCTCAGTTTATGAGAGCATTGTCCTGAGCATCCTACATTCTTCACTGCTTACAATAGGATTACTTGGAAAATTTCTATCCACCTACCTGTAGCTACCTCAATGGCTTTCCCAGAAGCAGTAACTTTGCCTACAAATAGCTTGCTGTTTTCTGGACACTGTGACATAGGTCATAACAAATAATTCTCTGAGGCATTTGTTCTTGTGTAACACAGACCAGCTTCTACTGTATGTAATGGTTCATGAATTAGCAATCTGACAATCACTTTTCTCTACTGAATCTCATTATCACTTGGCTTTCTCTTGAAGTGTACCATCTCTAGTTTATTATACAAATTGGCTAGGATATGGGATATCTGCTAGGATAAAAAAAATGTAACCTTTGAGAATAGTATAAAGTGCCCTTTCATAGAGTTGCCTGACAAATTAAAAAAAAAAAAATCTTCTTAGTTCCTTTGCTACATGAAGTTAAATGATTGTACTTCTTGTATTTGAGCATGTGCCTTGATTAAACTAAAGCTTCCCACCGAAATTAGATGGACAACGAGCAAGGTCAATTTTTTGCAGCTGGCTGCCAGCAGAATTTGGAAAATAACAAGGTCCAAAGATGCAAACACAATGTGTGCCCTTGGATTTAGGCGTGGCACTCTCAGGCAATCATCTGTCTCCAGAGGAAATGCAATGGACAACACTTCCCATCTCACTTGAGTAATTGTATCTTTTAGCTATTTTGTTGGAGTAATTCTGCTTGTCACCACGTAATTTGATAGCTTGTATCTCTCAACAGCTTGGGAAATTTCCCAGATCTCCACCTTCCTGCAATCCCAATTACTACTAAATCCTTACAATTGAAAGACTATCTTGGCTTTTGGAACTGGCTGAGGCCTGAAGGAGAAGGAAGCGCATCTGAAACTTTACTTCTGGGCCCTTTTTATTTAGAAATATGTTCTTTCCCTCGTTCTGTTGTTGAAGTTACCATCAGTGGCCAAACATCACTGGCCAGACAGATCATTTCCACTACCCAGAAGTTACTGTGACGCTGGAAGGCTATCAGTGATTCTATCTCCTTCCACAGAATCATTTCAGCTGAGTGCTACTAACAGCTAAAAGACAACTAAATACAGCTAAATATTTCCTCGCTGATTCACAACATTAGAAAACCAGCAACCCTTCTAAAGGCAGCTGAGCCCAACTCATACCGATTCAGCAGACCCTCCCGTGATACACCACGGAGGCAGAGATGTTATCAGCTGATTTCACCTGAATGGCAGAACCTGGGCTCACACCAAACTTCCTGTTCTGTCAAGGTCAAAGACACTGTATTTTTATAACTTATTTTCTGATAACTTCTATTCCAGACAGTGAAGGCTAAAGTGATTTTAACAGTGGGTAAAATGCTACCAAGGATAGGCATATAGTTCAACCCTCCCAAACTCAAGAATTCACACCCTGTAAGACAGTAATTATCTTCACAGTAAACACAAAATAAGAAATGAAGTAACTGCAAACCATCCTCATGACCATTTCCTGCACAGACTTGAGGTTGTTTCCTGTAGTAGAGACAGCACAAGCCAGAACAAGGCACTTCTGGCTGCCCGACTTGTTAGCTTTTGAATTTTAGAATCCTTTGATGTTACACACAAGCCCTCTTCCCACCATAGGCGTAATACTCTAACTGTATCACTTTCTTTAAGAGCTCCAATGTACTTTCTTCAAAGAGTAACTCTTATTTAATGCTTCTCTTCAAGTGCATTCAGAAACGGCTGAGTCAGAACAGCTGACTTCGTAACTCAGGTACATGTTTGAGACAGGCAGACTTCACACAAAGACTAAGGCTAGAAAGCTCACACTGTCCTAGAGCTAAAGTACAACATAAACGATAACTGTGTCAGAAACCCTGAACGCCTCTTAAAATTATTGTGTCTCCTCATTTAAAAACATTTAAATTTTTGTGAATATATTTCCTGCATAAGTAAGTGTGTAACCAACAAAGAATAAGATGTTTAATAGAATGAACTTCAAGACTGGAAATGAAAATTAGCCTATCAGCAGAATCAGTGTGTAAACTGCCTACCAATCAATAATACAGAAAATTACTACAAGAGTCTGCCTTCCACTTATCTAAAAGATTTCTGAATTGAAGTCTGAAATAAGCCTGAATTATTGATTTGCTGTGAGAAAATGAAATACTAGAGGTACTCACTTTTACCAAAATTATTCTTGCTAGCTCTTCACATACAGGTTTTTCTTCATCCTTCTTCAAGTCTTCTAATTCAAACAAGGTATTGTACTTTTCCAGCATTTTTGTCATTATCTTGTTGCAGATCTCCTGTTCCTTTATCCCTTCAAATCCAGAGGGCACACTAGAATTGAAGAGATGACAAAGCAAAGTGTTACAGGGACTCAGCATACAAAAGGTCCTGCAGAGGGTCTACGGAAATTTCATTTTTGGTAGGCTGCATAGCAGACACAGGAAACTTTCTTGGAAAGGAGGATTGTGCTGATAACACCTATCACACTTTGCAGTTTTTGTTATCAATATTAAATACCGGACCTGTTGGCCAAACTACCCCGTCCAGAGAATCCAGGCAGGGGTAGAATTGAGACAGCCACCAAATGCGGTGCCACCAACTCTGCTCTAAGCTGGGCTTCATGACTGACAGCTCAGGCATTTAGATGCTCTGAACTGTTAATTCAAGCGTCAGATTCCTCCAAAACCTGGTTTGTGATAAACTCAGAGGTACACAAGAAGGATAAGAGAAAAAATTAAGAAATCCCACATGCTAAGCAAAACACTGAAAGTTAAACAAGATCTTTGCCTTCAGATGACCCAATGCTGTACACCAGATTTTTAAATCTAACTTTTCAGTTGACATTTCTTTTGAAAGTAGGGTCATAGCTCAAAGGGCTTTCTGAAACATGGAGATGGATGATGCCTTTTGCAGAAAAGTCTAAAAGATTAAAACAAAAAGTGGTTCCTACACTCCTTTCTGGGAGAATAACCAACTACTTGGCTGCTAAAGAAGTGGCTTCCTTCTATCTTGAAACAGGCCCCTTGGCAGCTTACCACAGACCATAAAGGCACACAGAAAGGGGAAGATACTGCATGTTTCCTTGTATTTCACACAACTCTCTCATGCAGCAAAAAATGCATGTCACTCCCAACAGCTTCATAATTCATTGAAGCATCTGGTGATTTTCTGCTGGAATATATTTCTGCACACTTTACTGGACAATTTTATTGGCCCCAAACTGACTTAAAATCCATTTTAATGCAAAAGTTCAATCCCTGAAGCATCTTCCACAATCATTCAGTGTTTCCTACTGAAGTCAAAATCAAAACAAAGTTTCAAGTACCTTTTGGCTGAAGACAAGTTGTTATGTGAGAAGAAAACACAACCCAAACCTCCAAAAGCAAAACAAATTCCCCGTGAGCTATTTTACAGGGATGTAACTCAAAAGTAAATCATTGCTTACTGCAAAGAATAAACAAAATTTTACAAATAACCACCTACCCTAAAACTGTAACTGTAGTTTATTGGGACCAGATGTGCATTTCAACATGAAGGCCCTGAAAGTTGATGTTCCCAGAAATTTGTCATTAAAAAGTGCCTTTTTGTAGTGGCTATTGATCCTTCTCAATGCTTTATTCTCTGCCACACATCTATGTGTCAACAGGGAGAGCAGCAGCAGCACACATCTTTGTAAACTCCAGAAGAGTCTTTACTACTGTAATTTCAACATTTAATACATCCGAGAGTAACAGAACCTGAATTTTAAAGGACTGAACTATTTTACGCTGTAGACTATTGGCAGCTGTAAAAATGTGTCAGTCCCATCTGATTGATCTCATTAGTGTGGAAGCTGGCCTCAGACTAAATAAAGAACAAATGAGATGACTTCTGTTGATGGATGTGCATGTACACTCAGGCCAATTCACTCCGAAGAATGTCACATATTCACTAAAACCCAGTAACTGGACTGAAGGAAGTGTATGGATGCAGCAAGTCCATGCAATTATCCTGATTGAAGGAAACCCCTCTTGCTATGCTAAATGATGTGCTCCAGTACTGGTGTGCTGCAAAGACTGCTTGCTTGCTAGTTCAGGCAAATCCTGACTATTACCTTCCTGATTTGTTTCTCCAAAACAGCGTACAACTTAAATAATGGCACCCCTATGAATCTCATTCCCAGGAAAAGGACTGAAAATGTAATAGAGCATGTGCAAATCAAAATAAAGACCCCACATAGCAGAATTTTCACCTAAACCACATCAGCTGGGAATTACAGCCAATGGTTCCCTACTGGCAACAGCTAATCCCAAAAACCTCTATCTGGTTGAAAAATAGTCCAGTCTATAAAGTTTCCACAAAGCACAAAAATAGTATTTAATTTCTGCTCAATTCCACGGCTTTCCTGCCCTCCCTTCCCCACACTATCTTGTCAGCTAAAATTTATTAAATCAAACCTGTGAAAAATCCAACATCCTATTCTGAACAATTCTGTATGAGTAGGGTGAGATACATATGCAAAACACAAGGCTAAAGCTCGTGGCTTCAGTCTTTTTTTACACCTCTCTCTGAGTGTAACAAAGCAAAGGACCATGAATTGATTTATTTTAATGGAAATTTAACATATTTTATTCATTGCCACCTCTCTGCCACCTAAACAAGCATATCTAATGAAGTTTCTAACATATTTCTCCTATAATTGCTATTATTAGACCTCAATCACAATAAGGACTATTACACTCTTTGAGCTCTCCATGGTGACATTTTGCTTTCAACAAATATATGCTGAGCTGAAGATAAGCTTACATTATGAGCACACACCACCCTGCCTATTTATACAAAGTAAACCCCATCTGCTGCCACACTGCATGATCTACCAGTTTGACCAGACTTTTCTGAAAATGTGTGTAAAAAAATAGCATTTTACTTCAGCTCTTCTCATTCTGAAATTCACGACATCTACAAATGTCA
The DNA here is from genome assembly GCA_020917445.1 of Riparia riparia. NCBI lineage: Eukaryota > Metazoa > Chordata > Aves > Passeriformes > Hirundinidae > Riparia > Riparia riparia. The sequence continues at coordinate 33,392 of JAIXNV010000322.1, forward strand.
CTTCAGCTGACTAAAAAACCCCTGATCTGTGAGAAAATATTCACTCACACTTCCATTTTCCTGATGCACACCCTACTCCTCAGAAATTTTCCATGATCATTTGTAAAGATCTTGTTAAAACATCACAGTATAAAACTATTCATAGCCTTGGTTCCCTTATGTCTATTTTCATGTTAATTAGGCATTACAACTGCATTGCTTCGCGAGTTAGACACACAATTTACCCCAGTTACAAAATCCTCAACAGAAGGACTTCATCCCCTTACAGCCCCACACGCACAAATTATTTCAGTAGCAGCACCAGAAGCATGAGTTTCACTACCACAAACAGCAGAAGGGTGGCATAAACCTGCAATTTCTGTGGTTATTTCTGGAAGAAAAAGTGTTGACAAGTACAGATCTATCTTAGCTGGAAAACTCCCACTGAAGTTATCACAGTGGCTTGCAAAGTCATCAACAGATACACAGCACAGGCAGAGCAGGAGCAAATTCTCTAGTGAGATACCTTGGACCCTGCCCTTCTCAGAGAGATATTCTAAATGATCTGTGTGCAAAGCACAGCATGTCCACATTAAGTATTTGGAAAAAATGTGCCTTGTCTAAATGAGGCACCAGCATTAACAGTATCTGACGCAGTTAAGAAGGGTCAAGGGCAAAGGTGCGTCAGTACCACAAGTTTTGCAGGATATTAAAAACTGAAAGTATTGGTGAAGTCATTTTAAAGCAGAAAAAGCATTAGTTCTCAAAGTTAAAACACTCCTTGGTAATCAGATCAGGCTGTCAGCTCTTCACTTCAAAATCTGATACCCAGCAGCATTTCACACTCCTGCACAATGTCCTACAAGCATGGCTGGCCCACGCAGTGCAGCTCCATGCAGCTCTTGTCCACGTAGACACCACACCCACATGTTCTTTGGCTTTTCCAGATGGAATCCACAACTCCTTCCACAGAGATGCTCAGGAAAGCTTTTTCAAAGGGTTAAACCACAGCAAGGCTCTGTGTCACAGCTTTTACTCAGAAGTAAAGTGACCTGAGGTCACATTAACTCACTGTGAAAGAATTCCCTACATCTCAGGCATTTAGTTAAATGAATTCACCTCAGGGTCTCTGTAAACAAGCTGTAACAGGCTGAATGCAGAGTGTGCTTTCCAGACAGCGAACCTCCAAATTCTGCTGAGAGCGGTGAAGTGACACACAGAAACATGATTGCATGTGGCACAGGACAGGCTCTGTCACCATCTACCACACCTGGGAAACTTGCTTCAAGCAGCCAGGAGGATCTGGGAAGTAGTCATCTGTCTATAATGAGCTGAACTGAGATCACTGAACTGATTTCCCCAGGCATCAACTGCTGACAGTTCCCTGTCACAGCTGAGAACCAGAGATTTCCATGTGAAAGGGTCATCTCATTACGAATTCCCAAGAGTGTTTGACCCCACCCCGTCTGAGATGAAGGATGCACAGTTAAAATTTCCTCAAGTGGCTCTGCAGAAGCAGCTTGGAATGGAATGACAGCACTGTAATCCTAATTTACAATCAGAGGTGATAATGCTCTATAAACCACTTTTATTTCTTGTACAGTACCTTTTGTACTTTTGTATTCACTCACGTCTGCAGACTCTGCTGCAAGATCACAGTCTAATAAGTAGTTAAAGATACAGCAACACTCACTTGAGACAGGTGCTCAGCTCAGTCTGTGTGACTCGTTTATGTGCTCTGCATCATTTGCAGGCTTAAGTCTCACCGATCTGGGTGAAATGCAATGACAGATACAACTACTGAGATTTTGCAGACATGTTTTAGCTCCTGTGATATTGGAGAATCCTCGAGAGTCAACTCTGGGGTATGTGCCTGCCTGCCAGTAAAATTTGTTGCAGATTATTTTCTTTAGGATCAGATTTATTAGCCTAAGTCAACTCAGTAATTCTGCTCTATCAGCATTGCTTGCACAATAATAAATAATTAATAAAAAGTAATAGCACTTAAACAATATCACATAATGAATGATAATAATTAATAATAAAATATAAAATGCAGGCAACACAGGTAACACAAAGCTGTTAAAGTGATGCTGCCACAAAGGCTTTACTGACTGGCTTCATTTATACGCAAAATCTTTTGCTTCAGCAAAAGCTCCATTTTTCATCATAAAATTACAGTGACAGTAGGCATCTTAGAGTGAAACCTACATAAAGTGGGACAAAGGGCAGTCCATAGCCCAACATCCCCACAGAAAGTACATTGCTCTTATCTCCAAATATTTCAAAGCAGAGGCTCTTCAAAAACACTCCTTGTGATTGTATTTGAGCTGTATTGCCGAACTCAAATATTCATGAGTACTTAATATGATTATGGATGAGAACATTTATAGCCTTGCTGTATTATGCTTGATGCTTTAAACTGCCATTATAGGGTTCAGCATACTGAATACTCATGAGAAATTCCTTTACAGTGCTGAAAAAATGCAGTATTTAAAAGCTATACGAACCCTGTAAGAAAGGTTACGGCTGCATGCTGCAATTTGCAATAATTAATGTTTAAACAACAATATTCAGTACACAGTTTCCCCCGATCCTGGATGCACATTTGTTTTGAAGACTGATGCAGGATTGGGGCTGCACTGCCTGAAAACAAAGCTCATCCACATAATGGTTCAAAGGCCAACATTACTCACCGAGAAGTACTAATTCAGCCCCTCTGCTTTTACTTCAGTTTCATATACCCAATCTGTGCAGGCTCAAAGGCTGCCAGAAACCAAGGTAAGACACTCATGCATAACTTCAGATCAGATTTTAATTCTTTCTAGTTCAGATGTCTGAAATACCTACAGCTACCCTACAATCTACGATTTTCTCCATATCCAAAGATAATATAATTTCCTTGTTACCCTTTGTACAATTCCTGTTATCTAGTCATCACACATAAATAACTGCATCTAATTCAAGCATTTTAACTGGACACCTGCATTTGCCTGCTGCTTTTGGGGGGATGGAGCAATCCCTCACAACATGTTTAATCTCTGTTGGAATGAAACACGACCAAGTAGAACTATGGAGGCCACACACAGAGATCATTGTTTGAGAGAGAGCCGCAAAAAACGGGTGCAAATGGATCCTCTGATTACTCTGTTAGATCTCACGTCTTACCATGCCAACCAAAGGACAGGATAAGGACAGCAGCTCCTCTGATACCCAGCTCCTGGAGAACAGAGAGGAGGAGAGAAAACCCAGCTGGTCCTCTCCTTTTCAGCACAAGCTGTTAGAGCCAAGCAGAGCCCACACAGCAGGCCTTACCTAAGGCTATGTCTCTCCAGGTGCTGGAATTCAGGACAATGGACAATAACTTCCTCCAAGAGTAACCACGTTGCAAATGTTAATACTCTACACAGATTAGCCCAGCGACTGAAAAGACAACTATTTTTGTTCCTTCGTGCTCATTGTTCCTCCAGGGCTGTATTTCTCAATATACTTGACCTTTGCCATCCTTCACAATAAATCTGAACAATCCAAGCTGGGACAAAACAGTGAATCAAATCTCAAATCTTTTTTTGAGCTGTTTGACCTTGGCCTTTACATGTTCTTACATCTTACATCACACTTCATTACAAGGAATGCAAATAGCCTTTTTTTTTTCCTTCTATTCATTAAAAATACAGAAATAACAAGATAATCTTTCTTAGAAAAGCACCAGTGCAGTTTGTCAAATGGTAAGTAAGGAAGCAGGGGAAGTACTGGATAAGATAAAAGCAGTAAAGGTTGAAAGTTTAGGAAATGGGATACATTACAGAGGATATGATGTAGAAAAACAGAATGAGATTAAGAGAATTAAAATAAAGCCTAAATATCCGGAAAGTGGCCAAGTAGCATGATTTATTCAACTGTTAAACAACTTCGGTTATGGAGTAGGAGATACTATGCTTAAGTAGCTAAATTGTCACTAAAAATACCTTGCCAAAAGAAGTCCCTCACTATCAGCAGATGGGCTTTATCTTCTCTGACACTGTGCATTAGCTACACTGACTGCGACATTGACTTTAGACATGAGTGTGAATTTCTGACAGAAAAATCTCAGTTCTCCCTGCTTTGGCAGTGTAATTGCTGACAAGTTGGATGCTGAGCCTTCTTTCCTTGCTGTGGAGAAACCCCCCATGCACTGCTCTGAACAAACAACGCAAAACAAAGCAAGAGGAGCATTTGCTTCCGTCTCCTGCCAGTATTTAATTTCTGCAGCTTCTCCATGGGCTCCCTGCAGCCAGTAGAGACAGCCTTTGCTAAGCAGGCTTCAGGCAGCCTTACTCTGTAGCTCTGAAATGTGTTCTGAGGATCTCCTTCTGGAAGCTTGATCAACCAACTGGTCAAGTCCAATACCTAAAAACAGTGCTGCAAGTTCTTTCCTCCCCCTATCAAATCTTTGTTGGTACAGATGGTCACAGTTCCAACAATGTAAGACTGCATCCATTAACACAGGAGAAAAGGGTATTTGAACTGTTACTCACAATCTTTATTTTAAGTCGGGACCATGAGACTGAACTGCCTTGAAAAGATCAAGGTTTGATGAAACATGTAGCTGAATTACCAGATGGTGAAACTTAGTTTAAATAAAAGTCTACATCCCTAATTCTAACCTATTTGGGTCTTTAAAAAACACATTAGCCATTTGGTAAGTGTCAAGCCTTGCTTTCAATGCCTCTTTTGCCACATGAGGATTTATTTCAACATGTCACATCTGCTGGGCTGGTTACACTCACATACAGACTCATGAGCCTTTGGTTTTTCACCTCCAGTGAACTCTGCCTTCCTCAGTCTTCTGAGATGGAATGAGGTGTTTCCATCCCTGTACCTTATAAAAACTCTTGTATCTCTTCCATGCTGTTTTAGGAGCAGAGATCAGCTGTGGCAACAACCACAGAGTTTTTAACACATACATACACTTCAGTTTAATATTAGGAACGCCAATTGCAATTCTGACACGCAATTCTCTGCAGCCTCCACCAAAAAATACATGCAGCTAATTTTTAAACTCTCCTGAAAACAATGATGAGTAAACTAAAAATTATTCTAATAGCCACTTTGGGAGCTTGAGTCATAGAGACTTAGCCATTGAATTCAAATTCTTCTAATTACTTTGTTCCGAACTCTGCTAATACATTTAGACAGGAATTCCCAAACTACCCATATGAATGCAAGTTTATTAAACTGTTTTGCTTTTCCTAGTCAGAAGTTTGCAGTATTGTGCTTCCAGTAATTCTCATATTCATGCATTCCCATGCATACTACTGTCTTTTGAGCATGTTTTGTTTTGGAGATGAAAACAATTCTTTTTAAAAAATATACTTTATCTTTTTGTACTAACACAGCAAATGCTTTAATCCTGAAATTCACCTCCGTCATCCACCAGCAACATTTTAAGATAAGGCAGCTGTGTAGTCACTAGGACAAGCTTTAGTTTAAATGTCTCATTCCAGTACGTTCTCTCCCTATTTAATGGAAAAATATGCTCCTTAAAAAGACAGCAGGCAACATCTAGCCTAGGTATGTGGAACTGTCTCAGGATATTACAGGAACCTAATTGCTGTTTTCTCTCTTTAAAGAAATCTACTTCTTTCTGAGAGGAAGCTCAGGGGGATAGATTAATTGCTTCATGAGACTAAGTTTTACTAGAGATACTACTACAGTATCAGTCCAGAGCGATATTTAACAATGATCAATACAAATGCAACATTGATACAAGGAACTCACTCGTCTCTTCTCGGTGATATCACACACAAGACAGATGACTGAACTAAACTGCTTAGGTGCCTCCCATGTCCAAGATCTTGGATGCCAGCCAGTGGGTTCATGGCAGAGGTGAAGGTGCTAACGCTGCACTGCATCATTGCAGTGACTCAACACAACAGGTGTTCTTGCACCTGGAAATAACCATTCTGGCTACTGCTGGAAGCCCCACCAGCAGATGTAAAACACGTCTTCAACACAAGCACCCAGGTGAAAGAACCCAGGAAAACTATCAAGTCCGGTAAGGAGCTTTAAGAGACCAGTGGATCCCCACAAGCTCCAGAGCCCTTTCTGGGTACACTAGAAGGACAGAGAGCCCAGAATCGTCGGCATCTGAGGGCAGACACCAAGACACAAGGCCAAACATGCGGACCTTATGCAGTATTCATGTCCAGAAACCATATAGCAGCTGGGTGCTACATTGGAGTCCTTTTCCACCAAAGATCTTTTGTCAAAGCCTTCAGGAGACAAGCACTCACATTAACTGATAGCTAAGGAAGAAACCTGTATGAGCACAAGCCTCCTTGCACTGACACAGCCTGAAGGCCTTTCACTGTTATTCTTCTGCTCTGCTACCAAAGCAGTGATACAAAACTGATCAACAGCTTAGCAAACAGCAAGAGGAAATG
>JAIXNV010000323.1:0-39588 GCA_020917445.1 Riparia riparia
CTTAATATAGTTTTCTGTGGTTGTTATTGAATCATAAAATAGTTTGTGTTGGAAGAGACCTTTTAAATGTCATCAGGTTGAACTCTCCTTTGATGAGCAGGGACATCACCAACTAGACTCTTAGAGACCCTAACCTTCAATATTTCCAGGGATGGAACATCTACCACCTCTTGACACAACTTGTTCTAGTGTGCTCCCACCCTCATTTAAAACAAACAAACTTCTTTCTTATAAATAATCAAAATTAAACCTACTTGAGTTTAATACCATTAGCCTATGTCCTATTGCAATAGGCCATGGTAAAATGATTTTCACCATCTTTCTTGGAGAGCCCCTTTAGGTACTGAAAGTCTGTTATAAAGTCATCCAGGAGCCTTTTGTTCTCCAGACTCAACAAGCCTGATTCTCTCTGCCTGTCTTTATTGGAATGGTGTACATCTTCATGGCTTCCTCTCAGCTCATGCCAGTCTTCCTGTGTTGGGACCCCGGAGCTGGATGCAGCCCCGCAGGTGGGGTCAGGGCAGAGCAGAGGGGCAGAATCCCCTCCCTCCCCTGCTGCCCACACTGCTCTGGATGCAGCCCAGGACACATTTGGCTTTCTTGGCTGTGAGTGCACGTGGCCGGTTCATGTCCAGCCTCTCATCCATCAACTCCCCCAAGCCCTTCTGGGCGGGGCTGCACTTGATCAATTCATCCCCCAGCCTAGGTTGATACCGGGAGTTACCTGGTTGCAGTTCCCTAACATTTTATATAACTTCTAGAAAATAAACCTATTATTACAGTACAAGTTTTCATCCATTTAAAATACAAAATTGCCATGGCAGCCCAAGTACCAGACTTTCAGAAGACATGAAATGAGCACTCACTTGTTCCATGCACAGGCCTTAATGAATTGAGATAGGGTAAATAAAGATGAGTAAACATCACACAAAAGAAGTTTTATGTCTCCCATATCCAAGTGTCCTATGCTGTTGATTAGCTATATGATAGACCAGTCCGTGTTCTCTTTCAAAACAAAATCAATCAAATATGACCATTCCTAACTTGTAAAGATCAAATTAGTGTGGTATTCCAAACAGGAATGCATGAGTTCATAACCGTAATTAACAGAGTAATTTGAATTATCATAGCTCTGCACTTGCTACCTGCTTTCTTGCTACCTATGGTTTGTTAGCTCACTATGGAAAATAAATGCACATTCCCTCATGCCCAGTACCATATCACAGCTGAGTGAATAAAAATACAATGTATATTAAAAATCAGGATAAATTAAAAAAAAATCCATAATGACAGAAAAAGGCTCACTTTAGAGATTTTGAATAGCATATTTTGAAATTATACTTTTCAATTTTTTTTTTTTCAGTGAGGCACATATAGTTTATGGCATGTCATAAGGCATAGATCTGATTTGTATTTTTTTTTAATATAAGACATTATGTAAGTATGCTTGAAATAAGAAGGCAAAATAAAGTCAAATCAATTAAATAAATCTTTACCTGCTGATATAAAATGCTTTGATGATCTATTGAAATGTAAAAAGATGTTTTTCTATTCATTTACCTCAAATACAAAGAGATAGTAGTAATATAAATTTATATGAAATCTAGGTGTTATCACATCTTTGGCACTAAAAATAAACCAAAGACCATACAAAATAGTCAGAAAACAGCAATGGTAATTTGGTTCTGTCAAGGAAATGCCACCTTGCATAGTTTTGTGAAGCAGATTCTCATTTATTTCCTTTGGGGCATAAAATATGATAATGGTCCATTTTGATGCGTGCTTAATGGCTTTTGCATGTATTTCTCCAGTATGAAATCATGGTGGTTTCTATTAAAGGTTCTATGTCAATAAACCTTGCCAAATGAGCCTCTCATCAGGAAGGCAGTGATGCAAATGATAAATCCTTACTGAGGTTCTGGAGCATACCAAAACTGGAAAAAAAGGAAGGCTAGTGAATGAGAATAAAAATATGGATAGGAACACTTATTACTGGGAGATGTACTGTTGGCATCACGAGAAGCTTTTTTTAAATTTAGTCAGGGGATTGACAATTAAACAGTAACTGTAATTTAGTAAAAGTACCTTAAAAAAAAAAAAAAATTCTTCTTCAGTTCTCCAAATAATTATCTCATGCCTGATGGTTGATTTGTTTCTCATATCATTCATTCAATTGTATATCTGGGAAAATGTCCCTGGAGTACCTCGTGCTACAAATAAACATAATTAGATAGACCTGGCAAAGGGCAATTTATGATCTCTCTACATAATGATACACTGGGGTTTAATTTTTCCTTTTTTGTTTGAGATATAAAATATACCCACTATTAAAAACTTTCTTTATGAAGATCTGTCACATAAAATACACTCAGTCATAAAGCATATATGCACGACACAGTTTTGTTTTGTTTTTTTTCTAGACGCTTGCTGGACTTGATAGATGTCTTTAGCTGAGTGAATTGAAAAAAGTAATATTCTTTATTACGGTGCAAAATTTCACGCATTTAGGTGTCAATAATGAGTAGGAGATAGGTGAGTATCAACTTCCAAATACCATGGTCACATTTTTGAAAATAAATAGTAACAATAGTAACAATTGCCTTTTCTATTGTTACCATAATTTTTCAATGTTTGTTGACATAGGTCTGCTTGTTTTTCTTTGCTTCTGTGCAAGGGTGAGCCATCAACTGGTATCAGGCTTGGAAGATATAAAGTCCTTTTCCTACAGATGCTGAATATATGATATCATCAGATATAACTTTTTTTACTATCATCAGGTATGATTTTTCAGTATGTGTGAACCATGATGACATACTCAATAACCTGTTCTGCTTTTAAGAATAATTCTTAAAGTGACTTAGCATTAGATTTAATCTCAAACCATACCAGAGGACAAAAGATGTGAAGAAAACAAGAAATGGATCATGGAGGTTATAGCCACCTATGGGGAACATTTTTATAAAGTCTATGAAACAGTGCTTTTGGACATTAGTCAGCATTAAAATTTCATCACACACATTTGACTTCTACAGGATCTGAATTCTTAAAATAAAATCCTAATTTCTTTGAAGTCAGTTTAAAAATTCTCATTAACTATCCTTAAAATATTCCTGTTACTAAGGTCAGGATGTAGGAGCCAAAATGGAAATGAGTTACTGCTGAGCATTGTGATTATTAGCAAGAGCAACATTTGAAATGATCCTTCTCTTCAATATGAGGATATTTTTCCATTTATGTGAGTTTGTTAGTCTGCTTTGTGTGTTTAGAATCCAAGCTCTTGAGGACAGAAATTAGTTTAGGAATATTTTGTACAGTCTCTTAACAAAAGGGCTTGTGATTTCAATTTGAGCATCTGGGTGCTATCAGAATGCAATGGATTCATAATAACTGCATGCAAAACAGCTAGGAGGAAAATTGCATACAGAAAGGCAATTATCTGGAATATGATAATACAGGCTGCCACCTACGCTGGCTTCTCTTCCTAATGGCTGTTGAAAAAGACTGAGCACCTTTGTTAAGCATTTCAAAGATGGAACAGTGACAGGTGCTATACAGAATTCAAGAGCTATTGTTTAAACTTAAGCAATATTGACTAAAACTCTGATTTCACCCTAGGAGGCCAGTTAATTATAGCTGAGGCTTTATTCAAAAGCTGACATGACATAGCTGACAGAATTACAGAGGAAACTGAGTTAGTCATTGACATCAATGATATAAAGTACCCTGGTGCTTCTTACCTCATATGAGGGAATAGTTACAAATTGCTGGTATGGTTGATGATGCACAGTGGTTAATGACATATACAGTGCATTTACTATGGAATAAAAAAGAAGATTCAGATCTAATTTATATGCATTTGACAGTCTCAAGGCTTTCACAGATGACGGCACTGTCCTGAATGGAAATAGGAAATGAAATGAAAATTGAAGGCTTACATCCTTTTCTGCAAGGTGGGCCTGCCTGAAGTAATAAATGCAGCGGGGATTGTTTGTTGCATTTTGATAAATTTTAAAGTTGTTCTTCCAGGTTTTTATGTGTTTGAAATTAATATTTTTTTCTATACTATGAAAAGCTAAAAACTAAATGCAAAGGGAAATACAGTGTGTTCGGATTGCTTGAAAGATTGGGAGTAAAAAGAATTCTGGTTCTCCTACAGGGTATTTTATCTAACCGCCTGTCCCTTCAAGTCAAGAGTATTTTGATGCTATTGTTTCAGAAAATACAAATTAGGTCTAAAATCTTGTAACAGGAAGTCTTATATGTAAAGTTAAAGGACACAAAAAGGATCAAGAATGGATATGTAAAGAAACATATTACAAGGGAGGAGAATAAATGATTACCTTCAAAATTGGTAAACTAGCTAAGCCTCATAAAATAGTTAAGAACAAAAATTTCTCAATTCTCAATAGAGAACAGATGGCCAGACTCCAAGTATCCTATAACCTACATTCCCAGAACACTATTACTAATTCATCATCAAAACCATTGGTTGATATAAAAGCAAACCCCCTGTAGTTTTATCTAACCACTTTTTAGACACACAGGCTTACTTTCTTGGACTTTGAGCCCACTTCTCCTGTTTAGAGGAATGAACACTAATACTGAGTTAGATGACATCCTGGGACAAGACTGGGTATTCCCCTGTTCTTCATGATCAAGTAAATTCAAGAACTAACAAGAAACCCACACCTAGTAATTGGGATATTCACCTGGGGAAGCAGACTAGAATTTTCCTGTTCCTATCCTGATGAATTTTTAATATATTAATTTAATACTTGGTCTACTGGGTAATTGGACCAATGTGTTTATACGAGTCTCCAGAGGGGTTTCTGTCCTCAGAGAGAAAGGGCTGTTTGTTAAACACACATATGGAAATCAGGACCCCCTATAGGACTTTCTAATGTTTATTTTAGCAAGACATCATTATAAGGTCTTGGATACGGTCCTGGTCAGCTTTTGGAGCTAGATATGTAAAGCAGATGTTGGCTCAGATAGTTCCATTGTACCAAGCACATCTATCGCCACTCAGTTCCCAGACTATTATCTCAATGAGAGTCAGGCAAGTCCAAGCTGAACCTTTGGTCCTTGGGCTATAAAAATGGTTGGCAGAGCCCCACAGCATATGACTCTGCTCAGAAACTCCTACTGAGAAAAAGGTGGGGAGACAAGCAGACAATTTGCTTACAGGCTTCTTTCCTTGACTTCCCACAGCACCCTGCAGATCCCCTGCACTGTTTGCATAACTACAGGTCTGAACAGGTGCCAAGACTTCTGGTGCATTTTGCAAATTGGCAACAAGATAAGCTCTGCTGCCATCCAGACAAATGATGCCCTGGCCCAGCATGTGCTTCATCAAATGGCATGGTAGTCACTGCTCGGGCTGTTTTTCATTCTCTCATCCTCAGTGGGAGATCAACAGAAGCAATGTTAGCAAACATTGAGCCTAGAAGGTGTCAAAAATCTTAATAATTTTTAATTTTTAATTTTGTAGACCCTTAGGTACAGCATAAAATCTTGGCTACAAAATAGATCTCCAGATCTCCTGATTCCCTGATTAATTTTATTTAGAATTATATCCCCGGCTAGTGTGTGGCCAGACTGTGTGTGTTACTAATTAATTACTTTGAACATTATCTCACATTCAACAGGCACGTAAAGCAGTATTTATGAATGTGGGCAGGAAACATCTAGTGAAACAGAATCAAAAAATGTCTCAGTGTTTTGGAGGTTTTAGATTCTGTTAAATTTATTATTATTAATGAAAATACTACTGTATGGACCAGTACATCAGAGCTGAGATAATAAAATATATCTGAGGTTCGAGAAATACTCAATTTAATTGATATCAAGGAAGTATCCAAGCAAACTTAATTAAAGCAGGCAAGAGCAACCCTAACTAAGGTAAAATGGTGAAAATTGGAGCCAAATGTAATAAAATCCAGATAGTATTTATTCCCTATCAGATGTAACGTCTTATTGTGAATATGAATATTCCTGCAAGTATAAAATTTAAGTGATGCATTAAAATCAGAAGAAATGTTCTTTTGACAGGAAAACCACAGGTAGTAAATTTATCAGTGATACAAAAATATAACTAGCCTAGAAGAGCAGCAGTCATAACCTCCTTCTGTGGTCCTTGCATTGTTTACATGCATCTTTTAAAGATAGATTTTCTGAAATATTATCTTAGTTTAATACCATTTATGGTTTTAAGACAACTTTTGCTACTAGTACTGTTCAAAGTTTTGCCTCATTTTACTGTTACTATAGTGTTTCACTATTTGTTTTTGCAGTTTTCAGTCTTTGATGTCTTACACTTATTTTGTTGGTGGGTCAGGAAAGAATGCTGTGAATTGATATACAGCAGAGGTTCCTAGGAAATGATGCAGTTGTTCAGCTGTCTTCAACTATCTCAGCAATACTTCCTCCCGCCCAGTATATGGTGCTCTCCTCTTGGGTGTCATAATATGAGTACATATATGTATGTGTTGGTCTGTATTTGTGTGGAAAAAGCTTTGTGTTATCACTAGGAACATAAGAGATTCTTCTCAGAAAATAAAAAAATTGAATATTTTCATCTCATAAAAAGTATGCCTTTCTATATGCCTACTCACTTTAGACCAGGGACCTATCCAGGTATAAAAAAAAAAATGCCCTTTTTGACTTGTCTCCAAGTGCAAATACATTGCATTAAGAAAAATAATTCTCCAGTCGTGGTTTGAACTTTGTATCCTTTGAGAGTAATAAAAAAACCTTAATCTTTTGGGACTCAACAAGTCAACATAAGAGAAAAGAAAGGAAAATTATTGTATAGTGCACATTCATTAATTAATGAGGCAATTTTTGCATCAAGGAAGTAATAACTGATTCAAAAGTTTTCAATCATCTTACCCATCTGCCAAAGCCTTACAAAAGTAAGTATTTTAAGAGTTTGAGGAGCCTGTCCTTACCAAACATTTGTCTTTCCATCTTCAATTAGATTTTTTAGGAACTACTTTTCTTAATTAAGAAAATACCCATTTTATATTCTCACAGATGATAAAATGGAGAAGATAGAAAATGTTTCATTTATTTTATAAAAAGTTTGAAGCAATTCACTTAATAGTTTAGAAAGATAAATAAACTGTGTGAAGGCTACCTTATCTGATCAAAGCTAGAAATATGTATATTTTCTGAACATAACAATGTGAAAGTAACTCTAACCATCTTTTAGCTGATTAAGGAAATTAACCAAATATAAGAATAAATGTGATGCAGTAAAACTGGATTACCACTATCAACGCTGAATATAAATCTACTAGAAAAGAATTTTCATTAATATTCATGTGTTTTTCATCTAAAATTTAAGTACAAATTTATCACAAACCACACTTGTATCATGATTTTTTTACTCTGAAGGACATATTCTAGGAGAATGTACAATTTAAAGTTCTTCAAACATTTAAGATACTTACTTCTGCATACATATTGAAGTTTGTCTGTTATCTTTTATTTACTGTTCAGGTTGATTGGGAAAGAATGTAAGTAAATTTGTTAGGTTGAATGGAGAAAACAGCAATTTATGCATATTCTAGATATACATTTTAACCTGATTTGCTTTAAAAAATTCAGTTATGCTTAGTCTCCTGTATCTTGGAAAATGTATACAGGTCAAAATCTATTTTCTATGCTTTTTAAATGTATTTGTCATAAGTTGTAAGTAACATTTATCGCCATGTAAAGAAAATAGTTAAAAAAGAATGCTATACCTTTTTCAGGCAAAAAAAAAATCAATATAACTGAATATAATATACCTGTTAGTATATAGAGAAAATTGCTTCTCAGTGTATGCAAAATAATTACATTTTGGAAAGATCATGATGTTTAAAAGTTCTGTGGAAAAATGTGTTGGCACATTTAAGTTTATTTAGAAGTGAGGAATGATCATCCTGTGGAAAATACTAAATTTTACTGTATTCTTCTTTTCCTGTTTTAAGAGCTTAACGAGTAACACCAGATTTGACAAGTATTTTGCTTCCATTTTTTTTTTTCCATTTTTTTAAATAGAGAAAGAACCTGAAGTTCAAGATGAGGACTTAAGAAAAAAAATAGCAGTCTGTAAAAGTAGTGCAAAGAGATTCTTTAAAAGGATATGTTTCCAGAGTATAGCTATTGAGAGTATATCAAAGACGTGCTGCATTTTTCACATAGATTTATAGGATATATTTTACAGAGTTATCATTCCCCACTGCTAATTTCTCAACAGATCTTTGCAGTAAGAATCTTAATGCTGAATATTTCTTATATTTGGAGTGCTGTGTAAGTAACACGTTTTCTAGACTCACTTCTAATCCTATAAATTCAGTATTACTCATGATTCTGATGCTCATGTGAAAAGGATCAGAACCTCATGTGCATTCTGGACATTGAAGGTATCCATAAGCTGACTTTAAGTGATAGAAATGTACATTAAAAATCTTTGAAACTGGATTTTAAAACTAGGAATTACATTTTCCAGTATACTTGTATTCAGTATTCATGAGTATTCCAGTAACATGATGATGAACAACTCTATTTTCAGTGGAATCAGAATTGAACCACTGATTTTGAAGGTGTATAAGTTTCTTTTATTTTTGAACAATAATACAAAATAGTTTAATAAAAATTACCATTTTTAATAATACAAAAGTTTGATTTTTTTTTTTAAATTTGTGTTCTTTACTAAGCATCAATCTGTATTTTTGCTGTGAAGACCTATTAAAAATATGCATTCATGGATGAAAAAATGGAACATTAATTTCACTTGACTGCATTATGCAGGTTATAGGAGAATCCTGGTTTATACAGATAGTGGTCAAGGAAAAATACGTGTTAGGAAGAATTTCAATTCTTGATTTTACAGTTTTGGTGGTTTTAAAATCCTTAGCATGAGGTTTATTACTGTGATCTGTACCAGGAAACCATAGAGGGTTTTAAAAAAAAAAAAACTCTGGAGTGAAATAGTGGATGGGTTTTGATTGGAATTCCAAGGTCAAGGTAAGCATTTATCTTTATTGTGCTTTTTCCCCTAAGAACAGCTTAGGAGAAGCTGCAAACACCCCTGTCATCCCTACAGCTTTAATACAGCTGTTTGTTTCAGGTATAATATGTAATGAATTGTATGCTTTCTGTAAATTAATCCTTGCAGTAAGTTTTTGGATAATGTGTCTGTTAAAGAACTGGAAATGATAATGACAATTATTCATTAATTTACACTTAGAGTTACCTTGTTCTTATTTAGGACCTTGATGATTGAACTTTAGCATTTTTTGAAATACTAAGCAAATTTTTTTCATAACTAGGTTGTCTGAGGACTTTAAAGGATCTATTTACAATGGACACAATTTTTAGGAAGGAGATTGATTCCCTCTCTCTGAATCAAAGATGAGAAGTAACTTGGCTGGCATTTCCTTTGTGCTAGAGGGAACCTCTAACATGAGAACAAAGTAAGAAGGAATTCACAGAAGGCTTCACTTTACTTTAGGAAAGTTTACTTTTGAATTTCCTGTTGCACTGATAAACATCTCTCTCACACCATAAAAATATTTTTCACTTAAAGAGCAGCCAGGAATTCCTTGTAGTGGAGATAACGCCATCTTCAAGTCAAGACAGCCATAGAAGGCAATTTAACAGTGAAAATCAGTGATGTTTTTTCTTCTGATAGAAATTATAGATCTAGAAGGTGTTGATAAAACTAACCGTAGATTTGACTAGCAAATTGCTCGAAGCACCAGAAATATGGATGCATCTGTTTCCTTTTTTGCTATTTTCATTGTTTTTCTAAGGTGATAGCTTAAAGCATATTTATGCTGTCTGATATATTTCGTAACTCAATTTTGTAACTCTTACAAAGAGATTTCGTGGTGACTCACATCTGAACTCTGACACAGGACAAAATGAGTTTGATATTGGCTTTTATTGAGTCAGTTCTTCTCTCCATCAGTCCTTTGGAAGTCCTCTTTTCTCTACATTCTGAAATCTTAATAAAAGGGTTACTGGATAAAGTATATTTTTCAACTGTGCTTGTCTCAAAGAAAATAGTTTCTATCAGATGTTCCAAACAGCATTCTTTAGACTTTTATTTTTGCCAGTCACAAATGTATTTTCTGCCAAAAATAAAAAAGAGGGAAAAGAGACTTGATAATCTGGGCAGTGATGCTTTAATGAGACAATTCTGTGTAATCATGCAAATAACTATTTGGCTGACTATTTTGGATGAAGTAGCTTGTTCTCCACCTGCTAAATGGTAATCCAGCATGGCACAAAAAAGGAGTTCTTCCTACTTTGTGTCATCAGAGTTCAGTGGAAATACTGTGTCACTGCTGCTGCTATTTTGCTTTACTGATACTCAATGGGTTTTTTTCAACTAAGCTTTCTGCTCCAACAAAAATGACCATCAGAACATTCACTTTTTTTCAAAGATAGGCTAATACTTACATAAGAGTATAAAATTACTGACTCTCTTTGATGTGTCTCATAGTAGGAATTATAATTGTTCTAGTTTAATAGTCAAATTATAGAGGAGACTGAACCCCTTAGGACTCCACAATGTTTTCACTCATGAGGAATATCTTAAACCATGTTGTGCATTGGATTTTCATTATAATCTATATCATTAGGCTGGTGAAATTTTCTGGGCTCTATACATTAGCTTTCAAGAAACACCTGCAAGATTTTATTTTAGTCAACACTTGCACAACAAGACCTATATGGAATGTCATTCTGCTGGTAGGTTTAACTTTTCCTATTTCAGTAAGTTTTTGCTAATATAGACAATAAATATATGTTCAGTTGTAGGGGTATTTTGCTACACTGCTTAGATCTGATTTATGGCTTGATATGAGCTGTGCTACATTCACATTTGTGTTCTTAATTAATCAAGTCTTGTTTATTAGAGCTTATGAATAATTTTGGAGAGCTATTCTTATCTAATCTAAAACATTTGCTTAAATTATTTGACTTCATTAGCATCTCTCTCATTATCCCAGTTAAAGAGCATTTTTTAAAGCTATAAGCATATAGCAAATACATATTCACAATAACTGTAGCAAAACACAGCAAGATATCTTTCCTTTTGCACTGTAGTAACCATCGAGCTGTCCTTACTTTCAGACTACAGCAGACCCTGATTAAAAACCTGAAGCTTATTTATATTTCAAATAGATGATTCCAAGTTTATCTTATCACTTCCACTGCAATTACAAACTTGGGAGCATGTTCCTGGAAGACCAGAGCCATCTCCCCCTGGGTGTAGGGGTGCCTGCCAGAGTGCTGCTCTGCTGCCTTCTGTCTGTTCTCTCTCTAGCTTGCTATGTAGACCAGCAACCTGTAAAGCAGGCAACAAGCTGTGACAGCCATTTACTGTCCGTTTTGTTTTGTTTTGTTTTGTTTGTTTGTTTGGATGTTTGGGGGTTTTGGAGGGTTTTGTTTGTTTGTTTGTTTGTTTGTTTGTTTTGAGATAATGGAACTACCTCTGTCCAAGAAAATAGAGGTTTTTAGCCTATTCTCACTTCAGAAAGGTTAGTGCTATTTTGGCAAGGCAGCTAGGAAGCCTCTGGAGCAGCCTAAGTGTGTACTGCAGCTAAAAGAAGCACTTAGTTTAGTCTCGCTTCTGTGCCATCACTTTTCTTTTGTTGGTACCAGCTTTTGTGCAGCAGTGTGTGGAAATGAGTTTGGCCAGGAACACCAGTTAA
The DNA here is from genome assembly GCA_020917445.1 of Riparia riparia. Taxonomy (NCBI): domain Eukaryota; kingdom Metazoa; phylum Chordata; class Aves; order Passeriformes; family Hirundinidae; genus Riparia; species Riparia riparia. The sequence continues at coordinate 11,712 of JAIXNV010000323.1, forward strand.
AGTTAACACAATCAAGGAAACAAAATTAAATACTTACTTTAAAATCCAGCTGATAGGTCAGGCCTGTTAATACTTACAAATGCTGTGATCAGAGCCTTTCCAGAAGAGAATTATTCAGTACCATTCATCATAGGTATTTTCAAGATGAGACCTTGTTAGGATGCCAGGTCTTATGTGACCTGCTTAGATCCTAAGTCGAGTTCATGAGATAAATAATAAGCTTCCAGTGGATGTCAAATCTATTAAAGGCTATATTACATTAAAGGGTGTATTCAGCACCAGATGTAAAGAGCAGTTTTTAGGAGAACTGTGAACACTGAACAACCTGTTTTTATGTTAATTCATGTACATTGTTCCTCTTTGAAATCACATTCACAAAGGAAAAACAACCTTTTAATACTTAAGGGGGAAAAGCATTAAAAGCCTCAGAATACTTCACAGGGTAATTGTTTGGAGCATTTCACACTGTTCCACTTTTTTATTCCTTGTGAATCAGAAAATGTGGTTTAACAGATGTGGTTTATTCTTCGTAATATTTTCAACACTGAAACACAAGACAGATATTTGGTGTTTTATATATATATATTTATAATTTTTTTTTGTATGAATTTTGGATCTAGATTTACAAGAGAACACTCCTTGTACTGTCAACACCCCAGTTCAAAGTCAGTTAATTTCAACTCTGTACAAGGCGGATATCCTATATTTACCTTATACAGAGTGTACCCAGACCAATGAGTAGTTTATACACATCATTCACCAAATAAATAATTCAGCAGAGGTTGTGGTTCTTTAGAGAGACCCAGACGACCACCGATGGCAAAGGGAAAGAGCCTGCTCTTTGTGCGGGGTGGGAATTATAGCTTTATTTGGTCCAGAGCTAGTTTAGCTCTTTTCCCATCCTGCCGGTGCCAGAGAGAGCCCAGCCCCTGCCTGTCCCAGGGCTTTTTCCCAGGGGGCAGGGCCCAGAGGCAGGGACAAGCCACTGCCCAGTCAGGGATAAGGTGGGAGTGGAACAGAGCTGGGCTCCATTCCAGTTGTACATATCACAGCGGGGTTGGTTCTCCATGCTGTGTATAGTAATGAGGAAGATGGAATGAAGAGGCATCCTTTGGTATTTTCCAGACAGGATCTGGAGTTCTCTGAAAAGATTTTAATGCCCCCATTTTAGATTGGCTGCTCTGCACCATCACACAGAAGAAGTAAGATGGCCATTAAAAAAGTGTTTTGATTTATAAACTCCTATGGTGAGTTTATAATTATTTACACCTCAGCTGTCTTATATCCAGCCAGGTGTAAGCTGTAAGGGCCTGTTTCAAAGCAGCAGATTCATGTTTCTTGAATGCATGTAGGATAGAAGCAAATTCTGACCATGGGTTTGGTTGAATTATTCCTTTTTTTCATCTGTAGGCTTTTTCATTAACAGTGGTCTTCAAGACAGGACATACTGTTATTTTCTTCTGACTCAGAGAATCACAGAATATCCTGAGTTGGAAGGGACACACAAGGATTTTTGAGTCCAGCTCTTAAGTGAATGGCCCATACAGTGACCAAAAGCACAACCTTGGCAACACCAGCACTCTGCTCTAGCTGACCGAACTAATCTCAGGGCTGAGCAACTTATATGAGTGATGACAGGAATAGGGGCCAAAAAAGTCTTCATCACCCATGTTTTCTGAAGTGAGGAAAAGAATACATGACTTGTGTAGTTGTAATCTCCTCACTTATGTTTTTTTTAAAAAATGCTGGTGAATTATTTAAATTATTTATATATCCCAAATAAACAAGTATCATACTTTGTGTTTTTTTTAAATAGCTGCAACTTTCTTTGTAAAAAAAATAGTATTCCCTAATTAAGAGACTTGTGTCATTCAAAATTCTCAAAGCTGAAATGTCCCTCTGATTTTCCAAATAGCTGAAAATATTAATAGAACATATTGTCATGATTTTGTGATTTGCTGGACCAACATTACTGAAATCCGCTTTCAGTAAAGATTTTATTTTTGGAGACAGTAATTAATTCACTTGCTAGAATATCTGTATTTCAATGAAACAGGATTTCAAATGGCTTCCATTACTTTATAGGTCATCTGAGAATGAAGATAGCAGAAGGAGTCACTATATTTCAAGACTGAAGAAAAACTACTGATATTGTTCAGCTGGTGATGTTGGGATGGATTGCATATCATTAAATTGTCTTTTTGAAATGGAAGACACTAATGGCATTTTAGATACTATCCTAAATTTTTGCCTCATTTGAGTTTTCAACATTAATTACTGCCTTTAAAGCACACACTGACATGTACTGCTAGGAGTAAGGAGAGTTGTAAATATTTCCCAGGTACTGATGTGACTTGACTAAAAGTTTTGCTATCTTTCTTTCAAGTTTATAACTGGTAACAAGCGCAGACTACCAAAATTACTGGGAGTTCTTTGACATTAGCTGACTAATTTCTGATTCCATAGGATTGTGCACTCGTGTGATTTTGAAAATGTTCACCTTCAATTTAGTGTCACAACAACATGGTGACTCATTTTAATGAATTTACCATGCTGCACGGTGGTTTCACAGCATCATTCCAAGAGCTGGCGTGAAGAGCTTCTGGGAAGTCTTCTTATGCCAACAGAGTTTCTTAAGTGAGTTATTTTAGTGTGATCAGACACCTGCCAGCATCTCAGATAAGAATAGGAGGATCTCAAATGGCCTTTCAAGAACAGCACATCTACAGAAATGCCCTATTGCTACCTCATTGCTTTTTCAGACAACATAATTCCTAATCTTAGGAAGAAAAAATGTTCATTATAGAATTTTACTTGGGAAGAGCCGTAACACTGGAGACAGAAAAAATGTAATTCACTAGTGGTTCTCTACAATTTTCCCTTCCAGAAAAAACTGTGAGGTGGCTCAACTAGTCCTGCCTCTCTGGAGTGCTGGGGCTTGATATTTGCAGTTCACTTTTTCCTTTTCCATTAAACCTTATACAAACATAATAAAGAAAAACACCTCTGATGGCAAGTCATGCATTTAACTTGTTACTGGGTTTAGAATTTCTAGTAGAAAATGCTTTGATTATTCTTATTTTGTTGTTGTTTTGTTATGATGTGTTGGTTTTTCAACAACTGAAATACATCATTTGGATGCAGATTGTGGTCAAGTCTGGCCTAACTTTATACACCTGGGTCTGCATTCAGCACAACTCCTCCGGGAAGCTGTGAAGTGGAATGCAAGAGGGAGAGAAGTGCAGCTGCCTAGTGCTCAGCTCTCCTCTCTGTAAGGTTAGTGAGCTCTGTCTTGCTCTGTAACATCCTGTTACCACTTGTCCCCTCCAGAGCTGGAACTCGGCAGTGGGAGAAAGCTGCACACGTTGGAGGCAAAGGTGAGCTGAAAAGAGCAGAACATGCTCCTGATGCAACCAGCAGCTCCACCCAGTTTTTACTATTTCAGAGCAGCCTAAGAATTCATGAGGTGAATTTCTCATTACAATTCATAAAATGTTGCCGACTTCACGGCTGGCAGATTAGTGGTGGTCAGTATATCATTCCAAAAATGTACTATATGTGCTTTTTTCCTTCTTGCATGTCTTAGTTGACTAGGCAAACACAGAAATTAAATAAATCTGGTTCTGAGTGCATGCAGAGTTACCTATACCATGCTCTTGTAGAATTTGAGCATTATGGATTGAATTCCATGTCATTACTCAGGTTTTTTAAAATAAAGAAACTCAGCTGTGATAAAGCTGTAAACCTTCATTAAATAATCTTTGTTTTTTTCCTGGGACGGTTTTTTAGTGTCTGAAGAGCTACTCAGGGAGCCACATACGTATAAATTTTTAGCTTTGACATGATATAACCAGGAATGAATACTGATTTATATATAAATACTGTTTGAAATTCTCACAAAAACATATTTCAGTAGGAAATACATTGCTAGGAATCTTGTCATAGAATCATAGAATAACCTGGGTTTGAAGGGACTTTAAAGACCATCTAGTTTCAAGGGACAATTTTACTAGACCAGGTTGCTCAAAGCTCCATCAAACCAGGTCTTAAACACTTGCAAGAATGGCGCATCCAGAACTTCTCTGGGCAATCTGTGCCAGTGCCTCACCAGCCTTACAATAAAAAATTTCTTCCTCCTATCTTATCTGAACCTACTCTCTTTCTGGTTGAAGCCATTTCTCCTTTCCTGTCACTACATGCTCTTGTAAAAAGTACTTCTCCATCTTTCTTACGGTATTCATCATCTTAGAGCATTTAACATTCACAGCATTGACTGCAACTCTCATTATAAGATGTTTCTTGTTTGTACACGTAATAAATTACTGGTGTATGTTTTAATTGTAAAAATGTCTACAATTTTTCATGACTGGCTGCTCTTTTTCCTGCTGCTTATGTGTGCACAAGGGTGGGACAAGTGTAATTAGGAAGCCACTAAGTCTTGGTTAGCTAACTATATTTCTTAAGCAATCAACACTTTATAGAGCAGAGTAATTTAATCTAGAAACCCAAAATTATGAGACCTGTCAATAGTGGTTTTGTCTCAAACTGCTGACTCTTGCTCCAGACAATGAAATCTAAAGATTAGATACCTGGGTTCTCTTCTCTGCTGGTTTTCTCTATAGCTTTAAAATATTCCTGGTTTTATCCTCCTCTTCTGAATAAATGTAGATGTGTATCATCAGCTTTTCTTTCTCACAGTTTGATGCTACAGACTTTCATTTTAATAGCAGATTTAGTGTGGGCCATTTCTAATGCCTAGTTATCAGCAACATTTTTGCTAGTTTCTGAGTTACTGAGACAGCTGCTTGCACTGTCAACCTGAGAGCTGCCTTTAAAATCGTACACCCTTGACATATATAATTAACTAGCTTGGAGGAAAAAGGCTGACTGAAAGCTGCACAGGCTCAGGGGAAAAGCCCATTACCTGGCACATACTCACATAACATAATTGACCTAACAAAGCAGGAGAAATGAACCATGCTTCCAGCTGCTTCTCCTGCCATCTGTGTCTCTCCTTTTACTGGGTTTAATGTTTTCAGTTTTCCCACACAATGGTCAAATAACTTTCTGCTGGAGGTTTTTCTGCCTTTTTTTTTTTTTTTTTTTTTTTTTTTGGCAGTATGTAATTGTCCACCAGGAATGAAGGATAAGAGGACCACCTTTCAGAAGGCGGAAAATAGATTGAGGAGTTTGAGCAATAGTGTTGACAACAGATCTGGAGAAGTGCACGGAACACATGAAATGCCTAGAAGCAGAAAAACCCTTAAAATATTTAAAATTACAACTATCACTTCAAACTATATTAGGCATCTGAATTGGGGCTTTACTGACTGAAAATCACTAATAACATGATTTTATTTTAATTGAAATATTAGTATGTGTTTTGAAAACCACAATATTTTAAAACACTGAATCCAATCCTTGATTTAAGATTTTTTTTTTTTTTCAATTAGTTCATTTAACTCATGATACATCATGAGATGGAAATGTTTACATGCTACCAGATAACTTGGGAAATGCTTCAAATAAACTTCTTACAACTTGGTATAACTTGAACATCTAAAATATTTCTACCCTAATTTTGTGGTTTAGAAATGGTATTAATACTACCAAAATTAGTATTATCCAGATTAGTTCTGCAACTAAAAAAAAAAAAAAAAAAACCAACAAAAAATCAAAACAAAACAAAACAAAAAAAACCACCAAAAAACCCAAAACAAACAAACAAACAAATAACAACAACAACAAAAAAAAACCACCCAGGCATCCCTCCCCTCCTCCGACAGAAAGAACGAAAGGCAGAGGTCATGTCTTGAGGTGCTTGAGGTGAGAACAATTTACTGGGAACAGAAATAAGATACAACAGTAACAGTGACATTATTAATAGCAGAAGTATATTAAAAGAGGGTGATTCACATGCAAGAACACTCACTGCAGATTTCGGGTGACAATGGACAATGAACAATGAGAAACAGCTTTCCCCCTCCTACCATGGCCTTCTCAGAAGTAAGAGTCCCCTGCCTCCACGCCTGGAATGACCTCAGGTGGTAAAAAAACCAACCTGGCTGTGCCCACATGGCCAGTACAGAAACTTCACTCTGTCCTGCCTAGAACCAGGACAGCCAAGTATATTTTTTCTCTTTGAAAACTATTGTATTTTGATATATTGTAGTGCAAAAAAGAACTTTAGTCTTCATGGAAGCATACATGTAAATTACTTTTCTGAAATATTTTCACAGATCCACTGAATATTCTGAATTGGAAGGGACCCCCGAGGATCATTGAGTCTAACTCCTAAGTCAACAAGAAAATAGTGGCATTGCACATATATCTTAGAAAGAATAATAGTACCAAAAAATTATGCTCACGTATACTTACAAATATAAACATTATACAAAGAAAACAAAAGTCTAAACTTTGTTTAGCATGATCTTCTCTCCAGAAAGGAAGTTTTAGAGCAGATTTATTTGAAGGAGTAAAATGCACTCTCTTAAACTCCAAGATTAAGAGCACTGTATGCAGGTGATACTATTTCTACAGGTAGAAAGTTGCTGCTGGCCCTCTCTAAGATACGGTAACTTAATCTTCACAGTAGATTCTACAGTAGATCGCTTTCACTGTCTGTGCCAGACAAGGTCTAGGTCAGTAGAGAAGTTACCTGGAGCATTTGTGCAGATTGTACGCGCGCTGCACATTTAGAGGGCCACTATGTTATCATGTGTTCTCATACCACAGGAACAGCACTGGCTGTTCCTGATTTCATAACCCTTCTTCATGTGAGGAAATGAAGTATGAGGAATCTGTTCTATGTCTTCACATCTAGCAACATGTAGGGAGACTGGAAAAGTGGCTGGAGAAATAAACCTGAATTGATAAAAGCATTTAGTGCACATTTCTGTTGAAGATGTTGTAAGTTACTGGACAAACCCTTTGAATCTCAACCTATCAGGGTAGAAATGAGGAAAAAGAAGTAACAGCATTCATTACTTCAGTTTTCCAATGTAATTAGGTAAAAGAAATGTTTATAGTTGAAAGAAGTTCTACATTGTTCTTTGCTTTTCAATTCAGGCCATATACAAAAATAGACACTCAGTCTAGCAAAATCTTTTATTATACTTTGCATCTACAAAGAAATATGTGCAATAATTTAACAGGAAAAAAAAAAAAGAAGAAAAATTCTCATTTCTTTATCTTGTCTTGAGCACATCTCATCTTCAGACAAAAGTACAGTTGATTTAAGGCTAGTAGTAGTGCTGTATTAAAATATTTCTAAAATTCAGTTTTTATATTTACTTGTAAGTATGAATTTTCTCTACAAAGCATTTCATGAGAATATAAAGCTTTTTTTTAATTATTGTCATTAAAATTTACGTTGTCATTTATAAGGAGTCAGTTTGATATCTTGCATAGCAAGAGGATGTGCTGTAATACAAGAGTGTCATCTAGTGAATGAGTTGGGTGAAGGACAAATGCCTCAGTAGTAGACTGTGAGTCAGACTACTAGTACAGCTGATTAGACAGCAGGAATACAGACAGCATTTTAAAACTTGCCTTCAGATCAACACTGAACACTAAAAAAGAATAGTTTGAAAACAATGCTATTAAATGATAATGTGTCATTTACTGCTTCGACAGGATACATATCCTTCCTTAAGACCTTTTTATCTCATGTACTAAAGCAGATCAAACTTCCAGTACTCATGGAATAAATGTGAAGTAAATTACATCAGAAAGATAATTGGAAGCTTTTTTTCTCTAAAACAAGCTTAAACCTTATCTGAGTTGTTGAAAACCTTAGATATGAATTTGCTTTATTTAGGAAAAAATAAACAACTGTTTTCTGTAGAAAGATCCAGGAAAAAAAAACAACAAAACAACCAAACCCAAAAAACCCCCCTAGAAACAGTATTTTTGTTGAGGGTTCCTTTTTGCCTTTTAAAAAGTGAGATAAGTTCTGCCGTAGTATATTTTTAAAAATGTACCAGTATGGTATACTTGCAGTAAATAAAAGTTTTAAGGTGATTGTGAGTCATGTGTTTTCTCATTGTTTGGTATTCAATATATCAGTGATTTATCAGGAAGTATGAAATTCTAGCTTTAAATTACTATCCCTACTAAACAGAAAATTTAGTTGGGAGAATGAGGTATTCAAGAGATGCTTTGGGAAAGCTCATCTGAAACAGAGACTGGACAGAGCTAGAGAATAAGGCAGGTATTTATTGAAAGGCCTCCAGGATCCACCTTGGGCAGGACAAGAGCCTATATCCAGGGTGGACTAAGAATGGTCACAAAATGGCTAACCAGTTATGAGTTCTTACATTTTTATAAGTTTTGGTCCATTTGCATATTGGGGTTTAATTGTCCAGTTGCAGCTTCAGGTTGTGAGGTCTCATCCTTCTTGTTCCTCCCTTCAGTCCACTGTTGTTTATGCTTTTGGGCTTGAAAGTTGTCCTTGGTCCTCAGCAGGAAAAGAATCTGTTTTGTCTACCTACTCTGTGAAGAAAGCTTACCAGCACTTAATACGAGGCTCAGAGCTACACCCCTGGGCAGCACAGAACCTGGAAAACATGAAAGCTAAAGCTTAAGGCATCACAAGTGCACGTGAAGAACAAAAATATATACTAGGCAGTGCTTGTTGATAATTTTTATCTTACAGGTAGCTAAAGTTTAGAGTTGGGGGAGGCAGAGGGGCAGGAAAAAAAAAAAAAGGATATTTTGAGTATCATGTCTTTATTTTTAATTACACCAAACTAATTAACTTTAGGGTTTGATTTTACATGTACATATAAAAAGTACTGATAAAAAGAGCACTCATTGAAATTTATTAGATTTCCAAGCTGAAAAATTAAATAAAATTTAATTGTAATGAAATTAAATTTTCAGCTGAGACACCTCAACTGATAGCAAATCCTATTATTATCCTGACCATGAGAATGGTTTAAGTGATTAATTTCAGCTGTTCCCTTATGTTCTTCTTTGTAATCATGCCCTATCTCTTTCTCTAGATTCCTGTCAGTTAGAGATTCCTCTTTTAAACTCAGTCATATTTTTTTCCCCAGTGTTGTTTGCCTTGTCTATTGTTTACAGGCTACTCTTTTATTTTCAAAGCCATCTGCTTTTCTTAACTTTTCTTTCTGCCCCTAGGTACCGCTTTTTAAAATTAGTGTAGTAGGGGAAAATAGCAGCAAAATACTGAAACATTTGTGGAAATAAAAGCTATTACATGAGAGAAATGGGTCTCAGTAAAGGATTCAGTCTTGGCTGACTTTTTCATGTGGGTTTATTGATACCAGTTACAGATTCAATACTGTTCTGATTGTCTGAAGTATGGAAATGCTATGCCTGAAAATCTGTGGGCTTGAGTCTATGCAGAAAACAGAAAACTTTTCTGATAATCATAACAGTCCTGTTTTTTAAAATCTTTCAGCTTGTCTTTAGTTTTTGTGTGTTAATTCCAAGTCTTTCCTTTCAGAGTATTGTCAAACTGTTCTACTAATTATCCAAATTGTGGACAGTATTTTATTATTATAATAGAAAATCATATTCTATTCTCTGTGTAATATATGGCTCTAAAACTTGAGCCCTAACTTGGTGAAGCTGGAAATACCCTTTCATAATTCAAGATATTAAAATTCTTTAATTCTTTATTACTTTATTCCTGAAGGAACATTTTTCCTAATGATGATCTCCAGAGGGAGGGTCACTCTTGGGCAATGCTGACAACAGCTTGTCCTCTGCTATTTTTCAGATAATTTTCACCCTATGTTTCTTATTGTAATGGCTTTTATCTGTAGTCATAATCTCCTCCTTTAGGGAATGTGGCTCTCTTCCAGTGTAGGAGGCAAACATTGTGCAGTCATATAATCAGGTTTGCCTAGAATGAAAAAAGGAAGATTTTAAATTGTACTATTGAACTCATGCATAAAACACAGAAATCTAGCTCTAAACCAAAATACACTTTGAGTGTGCTTTCAGAGCCACTGTAGCAAGATCTGTCATGCTACACTGCCAACAGGGCATATTTCATTCCTCTTGCTAAACAAAACCCCATATAACTTCTCTGAGTTTTGAATGTGCATTATTTTCCGTTAGCGTGCTCTAAATAAACTTGGAATGTTTTAGGTATATCGTTCTAAAAATTGCATCTGCTTCCACCCATTTTTCTTGCCACCTGCCATATAGATTGCCATCTCTTTTAGAACAATAGCAATCTATTTATTAGTTTCTTCCTTATGGTGCTAAGCTTCCAACTATATTTTGTTTTTTATGCTGGCAGCATGCTCAGAGCTGCATTTCCTGCTTGTTAACAATCTTTAGAAGATGAAGAATTCTCTGGCATTACACAGAGACAGCCCTGGTTCAGGCATCCGTGGAAAAAATTCAGCAGGGCAGTACTGCTCCAGATGTGATGTCTTCCTGAAAGCCCTGCAGCACTCAGGACCACAAGGCCACCATGCAGTAGGTGGCCCTCAGCAAGAGTCAAATGGTGAGGAGAAACACCTACATTACTGTGACATGAAGGCTTTGCAAAAACAATGGGAATAGAACAAAAATTTGGGACCATTTTGATGGGTTTCCATGTTCTAGTATTAAATCATAAGCTGCATGTGTCAGTCTGCTAGATTGTCTCCTGACTTTTTCCATCTGGCCATCAACTAGCCTGTTAGCCCTTCTCTGGGACAAATGACTGCCAGGTTTTGAGAATTAGGAGCCAGATTCTCTTTCAACAGCCGTGCTGAGCCCTCCTATTTACACAGCTGTCAGTACTTCCCAGGTGCTTGTAATGGTAGTTACAGATAAATGAGATTTCTTTACTGCTTTTGGGTTGCTGTGGTGCTCTAGTCATTTAGGTTCTGGCTTGTTTCATCCTCGTTGAAGAGGTAGGTAGCCAAGGTTCTTTTAGAAACATCTGAAGAGGAGGTTAAAAGCCTCCTAGAACAACTTGAAGCTCCTTGGGGACTGAGAAGAGACAAGCAGGATAGCTTCCTTTAAGAGGTGAGTGGCTGTGCTTCCTCAGCTGTACCTGAAGGTTGTTCTTGTGGGATTAAGTCACCATTAACAGCAACTTTCCTCTAGGTAAGTGCCAGCTATCCTAGTGAGAGGGAACACGCTTGCTCACAGAGTTTGTTTTTCCCAGAGAGGTAACTCCTGCTCAGTCCTTGAAACAGTTATTGCTTCTAAGTGTGTATGAATAATCTTGGCTAGTTCATGAAAATAAGAAAAATGTTGTGTTAAATTTCACTTCTTTTCAATTTCTTATAGTCAATTGCTTTTAAGTACCACTCCAGGTGTGGTAGTTCCTCATCTTGAGCTTACCTTCACGTTTATATCTGTTTCCAGGAAACTGAGAGGATAGAAATATTAAACCAGATTGGATTCAGAATAAAATTAAAGTATCATCATAAAAAGAATTTTTCAGAGTGGATGGTATTTCAGTGACAGTGTCATTCTATTGCCTTTTTATTTTTTTCTCTACTAAAGTGGACTGAAAATGCCCTGCTGGTATGTTGTTGATGGAAAATGTTACAAAATAGTAAAAATTTAAGGGCTTTTTAATGAGAAATGTAAAGGCTTCTTCTTATCTTAATTCTATGGTGCTAACAAACATCTGAAATGCTACAGATTTGAGAAAAATACTAATTTCCTAAAAAGAAATTCATTTTATTTCTTTGTACTACACTTCTATCTGAAGGATACTTTGCTCTGTTGCTTTTTAGCATGGAAAAAGAGAACTGTAAATCATTTTCACATTTTTTGGACTAAGTGTAATGATGATGGCACTTCCATGTCTTCATTCTTTCCTCTGGTGACCACTTTGTTTCAAAAAAACCCTGGGTTCAAATAATTAGTCTGCTTAAGAGAAGTTTGTAGTATATGCACATTTAGGAAATCCTGTAAAAGGAACAGCTGCTGACTTGAATAAACACATCACTTAAAACATCTCATTTTCTACTCTGATACACACCACTTTTCCAAATGAAAAATTATCTAATCTATATTTCTATGCAGCATTATGGAGATTATTTCTATGATCTATAGAAATGATGCTGGTAAACTAAATAATGCCTTAGAATTGTGTCTTAGGAATTGGAAGGAAGTGCACTTCACTTGCCATCAGAATTAAGTTTCATGCAGAGTACTGTAGCAGTTGTTTTCAAGTTTGAGGTCTTAAGACTCATGCCTTTTCCTTTCAGTTGCCTAAATCACGTGTAAATATGCACTGTTCTCAACTTTAGCTGTAATGATTTCCTTTCTTTTGAAGCTTTAGTGAAAAGCACACAGAATTATGTTAAATGTGTCCAGGGTTCATATTTCCTTTTCTCCCCTTCTCCCTTTCCCTGTAGGGTGACTTCCCCCATTAAGTGTTGTGAGTGGTGTTAGTGCAGCTCTTGCTGCTCTTGGTGCAGCTGCAGAACGAGCTTTAAGCTGGAGACCTTCTCCCTTTAGGATAAATTCCTGCAGCTCAGTTTTGTGTACTGCCAAGATCTTTACTGGAAGGTATGCTGTCACGTGCTCTGAGTATTTTTAAGTGTGTGTTGAGCATGAGTTTGGAGTAGAGGTCTCCTGAGGTCTTTCCAACCTCCATATTCCTGTGGTCTGAGGAGTGATGTTTCCAAGGGGGGAAAAAAAGAAAAATCACAATGTGTTTTTTCATTAGGTCTTGAAAATCAGTAGACTGCTTTTTTTCTTTATTTCTAAGAAACAAAACAACATTTAGTAAAATGCTCCACACATTTCAATTTATCTAGTTAGAGAAACTATTTTTCAAGCTTTGTCATTGTTTTTTATTTAACAAATCACAGAAAACTTAAGTACATTTTGGATGGCTTTATTCTTAATCCGTAAAAGAAGCTAGATGTAATTAAATATTCAGGTTTTATAGGGTCTTTTTTTGGTTTGGTTTTGTACATCAATTAGCTTTAGCCTAGAGGTTTTAAACCTTGTATTTAGGCATTTTACTAGTCTAATATGGGAGGCTCTGCACTCAAAGGGTTCATGTCCATCAAAATGATTCATATAGATTTCAGAAGGAAAGTGTGATTTTCCCCAAGAATCCAGAAGGCTGTGAGGAATTTGTAATTTGGATTACACTGAAATATGCATTAGTGCATCTGAAATGAGTCTTAGTATGTGTTTCTCACACAAAAATTTTTATTCTATATTGTATCATCTCTTACTACTAAGGTGAAATATTGCATATTTCATAATGTCTGTTTAAAACCTTTGGATTATCCTTAACTAATGGCCTGAAATATTTAATATGCATTACAAAACTAAAAGGCCTCAAAGTTTGTCCTCTTTTTCAACATGTAACATTTCAAATGGATAGCCTTATTGAATCACAATTGATCTCATGAGAAATACTACAATCAATTGTCTTCAAACTGACTTAAGCAAGAAATACAAAGAACCTAATTTAAATCATAGCATGATTTCAGTTGAATGTAATCTCCAGAGGTCTTTTGGTCCAGAACCAAATTTAAATTCAACTTTTTGCTAAAGGAGTTTGAGTCTGGCATTTATTATTGACTCTAAGCAACACACTATTCCATCGGTTCAAAATAATGACCAAAATTTAACATAAATGACTGTTTATCAAGTATGTTTTGACTTACACATGCTGGGAATGATGAATTGTTCATTTTAATTTATGTTTTTTTAATCTGCAGACAGACTTTAACTATAGAAATTGTGCAAGAAAACTACTTTTTACAGTTTGTGATAAAGATAGACTGACATTTAATTTACAAAAATAATGGGATCATGCCTAAGTGTTGGAAATTACAGAAAGTGCTGAATTTTCTAAGATGTGAATGTAGCAAGTGTAGGTCATTGAAAATGATGGTGACATGCAGGAAATTGTAGAGCTAGGAAATACCTATTTCTCAAAGAAATGAGAGAAACGCGATTTGAGTGAAAAAAGATATACATAAGCCAAGCATAGTCAAAATTTTTGTTTTAATTGATGAGGCTCTATTTGTAGACTGTAAAACAGAAGCTGACTTTCAACTATGGCAGTAGTCTTAATTTTGGTGATTTTGATATGTTGTTTGCAGCCTTATTACACTTAAATACACTTTTAATTCATGTGTATAAAAATGTGTTGTATGTCAGAGTAATTTTAATTGAAAGAAAGGATGAGTATTGGCCCTGAAAATCAAAGGAATGCTTATATTATGTTTGTAAGTCAAACTGATATCATAATGTACCATTAAGGTGGGTTACAGTGGCTTTGGAAAAATGAGTAGATTTAAGGGAAGAAATCCATTTAGAAGGACAAACTTCCATAAAACCCTTTTACTGAGTTAATAGTCATCATCGCTTCTCCAAAGAAAGCTACAAACCCAGAAAGTTTTCATAATTAAGAAAACTGATGCTTCAAAATTCTTACTGCAAATTGAGTGCTCTCATCTCACAGTGAGAGCTTGCCCACCTCTCTGGATTCTCCCTTAGCCCAGAGTTTTCAGTAGCTAACACACGCCTCTGTATTTTATTGAACTTAGACATTAGGTTATACAAGGAGTGTTCTTTGCAAGTGCACTTATAGGTGTTTTAGAAAACAGTAATTAAATGTAGACATATCGTATGGATTTTACATTGAGTAGTGGTGCTTTCCTTAACATGCATGTCAATGAGTTATACGAAATTAATGAGAAAGAGCTATTTAGTGGTTCACAATGGATTTCAAGCCTGAGAGTTGAGGTATAACTACAGACTCAAGACAGCAGTCTGTGTTATCTGCAAGTACTTTGATGCAGTTTGGTAAATTCTAGTTTTCTAGCAAGTAAGGTCTGCAGCAGCTTCAGAGGTGACAGACAATCTCTTTTCTCAGAGGCTTAAAGAATATGGCCCCAAGTTTCTCTTTTGGATTCAGAACTACAATGAAAATGGCTGCATGGGTGGCAAGCCGAGGGAAAGGACCATATGCTAGAAGAAAATGGTTATTCAGGGGGATTTGGGTGCGATTGATCTTACATTATTACTTGTTCTGAATTGACTGTAAAGTTGTTTGCTAGAGCTGTGCGTGCAGTTGAACATCACTTTAGCTTTACTTTTTGGTGGTAATGATGTGCTGTCCTATCAAAAAAGTGTTAGTATGGGCTGCTCAACTTGCTGCTTGTTAGTTGCTGCATTTGTGTTTATTTTTGCTGACTTGAACCCCATTCCCGCTCCTGAGGAAGTGCCCAGCTTTGCAGCAGATTTGTTAGCTCTTTCCTTAGAATTTGCCTTCCTTGAGTACAAACAAAGCCCCTACAATGTAATCTAATTCCTGGCTTCTCAAGCTTTTTGAATGACTGGATTTGCTCCTCTGGGGGTGCATTTTTCCCCGAACCCCAGCTCTATCACAGATAGAGAAATGCCCTTTAGATCTCAGCCATGACGAATTGCACTTCAGCTAAGCCCCTCTGGAGCTGAGGAGAAACACTGTCTGTTCCCAGGAACTAATGAAAACCTGGATTTTTGGAAGAGTTTTCTTCTTGCCTGAATATCACCCCAAATGGGATAGTATTTTCATTATCAAATTAAGTTGCTGACCTGAATTGTGGCCAGGAAGGATTACTATGACTAAAGCCACTTCTCTTGTCATTCTAAAAAACAGCAGCCCAAAGTGAGACCCCATGAGCTCTTGCAGACCACAGCCACTGTGACCAGCAGCCTCCCTCTGTATGTGGCATCTCTCAGAGCCAGTGAACTCTCAGGTTTCCTCTGCAGGGAGGATTGCTGAATGATAATGATGGATCCAGGGCTGATAGCTCAACTCCTTGAGGCTCCACCATGTGCCTGTTGAGAAGATACAAAGACATCTGAGATGCCACCTGAAGGTGCTGTTAGAAAGAGGGTGCAGGCAGCCTCTCTTAGGTGTGACAGAAGTCTATCACATCTCCTTTGTATGGGAAGCAAGACTGAAGAAGTGTTTCTAGTGTGACCCCCTAGTTCCTTGCTTGCCATGTTTTGAAGTGTCATCACTTCTAACTAATGTATGGAAAAGTCCACATCCTAAATGTAAAAGGAAAAATATTAAGATCAGGTGGAAATGAAAAAGGAATTTTATGTTCAGTGGGCGTTGTACAGTTCTTCAGATGAAGATGACGATGGAGCTTTTCTTAAGGTAATGCAGTTGTTCTCAAGGGCCTTATTTATTGAGAAGCAGGAATGATCAACATTAGCAGTTTGTACAGGGTGTCATTATCTGTTTAAGGGAAGGGCCAGAGATTATTCCTTGGTTGTTTGCAGCTATTTTTCTTGTGTTGGATTATTTTTTTTTTTTTTTTTTTTTTAATTTGGACAAATATTTATATGCAGTAACAAGTGTTACTGAAGCTGGCAGTGTTCTATTTAAGTGGTGAAAGTACCACAGTTTTCTTCTGCAATAAAATAATCAACTGGTATATTATATTCTGGGATTATAATGTTGTAGTGAAGTTATACTGCTAAATAGGTGGTTTGTTTAAAAAGAACCCTGTTGTGGTAAAGATCCATGTTATTGTTCTGCAATAGCTTTACCAGTATCTTTTAGATTCACAAGCTCATGAGGCTTTGTTTTTGTTAGGGTAAATGTTTATATACTGGTGTGTCTGTTGGTAAAACTAAAATGCTATGACTTTTGGCTTTTCCAGTTCTTACTGCTTTAACAGGGACTTCATAAACATGCATTATGTTATATTGGAATTTTCCTCATCGTTTAGGTGACTCTATAAATATTCACACAGGAATGGGAAAGCTGTCATCTTGAACTTGGAAGAGTTTTCACTGAGCTTTTTCTCAGTGAGACTTTCCCAGTGGAAACTGGGACATATTTAAATTTTAATTTTGTGAGTTTGAATAAATTCAATCAATCCAAGCTCTAGTTTAAATTATTTTATGAGTTTGCCAAATCCTGGTTTATTATAGCAGTTCATAAATTATTTTACTAGCAAATTCTTATTGCTCTAGATTTAAAAGAGTGTTAAGATTTTATACAAATATTTATCCATAAACACTGATTATTGCAATGTGCATACTTGATATGGGCAAAGGTCAAGGATGTGTTGATATTTTTGAATTTCAGAGTAACACTGTGTTTGCTTCCTTTTAACTGTGAAGTTCTGAGAGAGTATGCAGAAAAAAAAGGAAAAAACAGAAGTTTTCCTGGAAGTAGGAAGTGCTGTAGCTAAACACCTTGCAGCAGGACAGCATTCTGCTTTTGGTGTTTGGGGAGAATGGGGGCAGGAAGGAGACCCTAGGGGAGAGAAGTTGTGCTTGATGCTGGATCTGCCAGATTTGCAATACACCATCTTTAAAGAAATTTAACAGAACTCAAAGGAATTGCTGTCAGTGATCCTTGACAATACTGTCCACAAAACCATTTATAGTTTACTCTTTTTTAACTTGCTGGTATAAAATACAGCTTTATCATGCAGAGAAAGAGTGAATTTTATAGTGTGAATGCTGAGTAGTTAAAGATGATATTTTCACACAGCAGAAAAGCTTTGAATATGCTTTGCAAATACTGCCACCAAATGACTAAAAAGAACATGCAAGGACTCTGCTATTTCACATCTAAGGCATTAAAAATATTCCAGAATATGAGGTTTTTCTTGTAAGTATTCTTGATACAATAATTTATCCAATGTGCCACAACTTTCATTGTTGTGATAAGCAGAGATTGCTGCACGGTGCATTTTTGTAAACAAACATTTGGTTAGGCAGACTACTCAGAATATTTTGAAATACAGAGGTCAAGTTATAGAAGCATTCTGTTTAGGGAAGTCATGTCCAGTGTTGTTGAGAGCTATGCATTTTCCAACATAATTGGTTTAATTGTGCCTTACTTGGGAAAGGACTGTGTGAAAAAGAACTACCTAAGAAATATGAAAAATCTTAATTCATAGATTGGCCCGATTTTGGCAGATAGGAAAACATCAAAATCCCTGGTTGCATCCTGCTCTGGAATGAGAAATATAATGTAAACCCATTCTTTGATCTTATATCTTTACATATTATATATATTTTCCTTGTTGTTGTAGGAATTGAGCTACAGAAACAGGGACTGCAATAGCTAGTGTGAAAATACTTGTTACGCTTGAACTTAAACTAATGTATATAATAATTATATAAGTATATTTATGAACTACTTTAATATTATTTATATAATTATCAGCTGTAATCAAACAGTAGGTAACTATTCATTCAGGAAATGCATTCATTCATCAGTTATGTCCAAGCCCAAGCAAAACAGGAGGACAAAGAATGATTTCCTGCTTTTCATGAATGAGCAGCTCTGTTTTGATTGCAGATTTGTTTGTCATAGCAAAAGGCATAAGAATAGCTCATCTTAACAGACAATTTAGGCAGTTGTAAGTGCTTCAGGAATACTGGGCTCTTTCTGTGAGATGGTCAGAAAGGAAGACCAGTGAAAAGTAGCAATTTTTAAAAATTATTCTTATTTTAGATTAATATTTTATTACTATATTTGGGGTTATAACAATATTAATCAACTATTAATTGTACTTACTTTTATTGTAAGGTTGCAATGTTGGAAATTTAGGACATTCGGGTTGAGAGAAACTTGCATTTAATTCCTCCTCCTGCTTCCATGCCCCCTGTGTGTTTTCCCCTCATCTCTCTTGCTTTGCTTTTATGCTTTTGTGCTCATTGGGCTTTGATCAGTTTGCTCCCCTTTTAAACCCTGTTCAGAGATAAACCTCTTATGCTGATTTCCCATCGAGAATACTGTATCTGTGAGCCTTGCTGTCCCTGATAAAAACCATATACTTCAATATAAGAAGGTCCAGTGTCTGAGCCTCAGAGACAATAGAACCTAGGCAGAGTAGAAGTAGTTGCAAATTTGTGGGGTTTTTTAATGAATTAGATTCTTTTACTTTCTATTACTTTAAGGGGCTGCTGATAAAGGTGAGCAAGTAGCAAACTGTATGTGAGAAAGGAGTGAAGGATTGGCCAAATCTTCCTGAGCAAAAATGGAAAAAATCATGATTTGTATAAGTCTTTTACCTCTATGATACTTGCTATAAATATTTTAGTTTCTTATGTGCAGAAAATAGTGTCGGCTATTGTCTCAGAGCTAAGGCAATATCTTGAGTATGTTCAGAAAATAATTATTGCCTTTGAAAGCCATTCATGTCAGGCTGTAATATCCAGCTGTCAATAGAGGTAAGCTTTTAAGGCTAGCTATAGCACTTCCTTTTTCTCCATAGAGTTTAGGTGTAAACAATTAGAGCAAATCAGATGATATGCAGAGTATACTTTGAGTATTCCAGTCTTTTTAAATTCCTCAGAGGGTGGGATGCAAGTACTTTACATTCAATCAAGTCATATATATATACCTATATATATTCTCTCACACTTTAATGCAGCTTGAAGATATAGCAGTTACTAATGGGTTAATGTTTTTGAAAAACCTCAGGCTAAAATAACAACAGTTGGGAAGAAATTTCACTTTGTCAAGGAAAAAAATAGAATCCAACATTGTTTGTTATTAAAATCAGGGCATAATTCAGCCTTTTAGTTCTTTTTATGAAAAGAAGAAGAGAAAATCTTTCAGGCCTAATTTGTTTCCAGGATCCACATCTGTGCACTTGGAGTACATTCTTTATCATAATAGCCACTGATGAGACAACTGATGTTTACTCTAAACAGGGCTGGAAATTTTAAAAAAATTGAGATGATTTTTTCCCCTTACCCTAAATTTCACACACTCAAGAATGCTGTTAAGTACTACTTTGCCTAAAGTAATAGCTACTCAGCATTAGGAAAATGTGGAAGTTGTATTTATAATCAAAAGTTAAGAGTGTGGGAACATGTGGTTTTGAGATGTGTGGAGAATAGCCCAAGCACTTGAAACTCAATGAAGAGCTTGCTACAGATTGAAAAGCGTCTTTGCTCACATCTTCAGTCTTTCTGGCACACCTTTGTTTTCCACCCTCTCGTTTGCTTCCTTGCTGGTGCAAATTTTCATTAATATCCACTTTTCAAACAGACTTTGCTGACTCATGAGGAAAGTTGTGTCTCTTTGGGTGTTAAGCATCCAGCAGCCACCTCACCCAAAAGTTCCACTCTGTGAGTTTCCCCCTCTTCTGCCTTTAGTGCAATATAAATGGGGTCAAAATTATGGAAAAGATCTTTTTTGTAATGGTGCCTTGCCCTTCCACATAATAGGTAGATGGGAGTGTAAAACAGTGATGTATGCAAGCACAGCATCAATTCTGCTTCTTTTGTGTTGTTTTGAGGGACTGTTCTCCAATATTGACTTAGCACTAACAGATCTCTACCTATCCATGCTATTTTGTTAATCCTCTTTAAGCACTTGTATCCATTTCGGTGGTACTGTAAATAGAGAGGACTGAGGACTGTGAGGTTTTTGGGCTTTTTTTTTCCTTTGAATTGTTATAGTTATGGAAGCAGGCATTTTTTGTGTCCTGAGAAATTGGAAAATAGACAATGTAGTAACTTGCTGTTCTTCCCAGTGAGAGAAGAATCTGGCATCTCTTTGAATCTATCCATATTTTAAACAATTTACTCTGTAGTAAATGACAGAATGTTGCTGCAGGTGGAAGAAGGAGCATCTGCACCACTTCTCCTGCCCCAGTTGTAAGGCTGGGTAGGAGAGACAACTTTGTCACATCACATTGCCATATTCATTTTTAGTAATGAACACAGGCATAGCTAGGGTGCCCTGGTGATGGCCCAAGTAGCCAGGGAATCCAAAGGAAAGAGTGCTGAGAATAGCAAACCCTTGAGAAGGGAAAACAGACATTAAAAATCAGCTCAGCGGTAGTGGAAAGGGCTCCGCCAGCTGAGCATCTCCTAACCTGTATGAACTGAATGTAGGAAGGTCTCCTTGAGCTCGTGAAAAGCTGCTTTGTGACACAATTATGTAGTGTTCACTGGCTATAGGCTGGAGATTCTCAATTGCTCAAGGGGTTTTGAGCTCTGAAACTCAGAGTTTTGTGGGAAAAGTCAAAGAAATTCCAGCTAAGCAGGTGTATTTTCCATCATCAATTGCTGAACCTCTTGAGGTTGCTGAACACGTTGCTCTGTGTTACTCTGAATATCAGTTTGTTGGAGGATTGACCTTTTGTTTGATCTGTGGTTTACTTTGGTGCTTCCCATTGTGTGGGGACTTCTTTACATCTGCTAAGTTTTGGTTGTGACTGCCCTTTCACACGGTCTTGATGTGAATCTTGGCAGCTATGATGACTTTGGCACAGAGGTGAATGCTACTCCTGTACATGTTCATTCCATTGAGGATCACATTCTGTTCAGATTAAAAACATTCTTCCCCCTTTATCAATTGTAATTCTTAATTTACTAATTTAGAAAGTAAGACAAGCTGGTGATTATTACTATTATCATTTGACTTTTTTGTTTATATATAGTTCTAATACCATCTTTTAATGAGTTATCAAAATAGAGCTTGAACTGATTCATGGAATGCGTAACATCCATGATGTAAAGAAATTTCTAAAAAAAATACCCTGGAAAAATGCATGGCTACATATTGAAATGAAATGTAGCAGCTGTTACAAAGATAGATTTTCACCCTCATCTCCACTCCCAAAACTGAGGTTAGAATTTGACTAGTCAGTCATTGTGGGAGAAACGGAACAGAAATATAGTGACAGCTTAATTTTGAAAAGCTGCCATATCTTTCCAGGTAGCACAATTGAATAATATTTTAGCTAGGGAACTTTAGGAAGATTAAACCTGACAGGTATGCAAATACAATAAATCAGCACAAAACTTTCTCCTCTTACATCTGACTGGGTTGCCTTTAGTTTTATTTGGAAAATATTGAGTTTTTATTTTCTCTTATTTTTTTCCTTTCCTTTGCTATATTATTATTACATTGTAGCCTCTATAGCATATTAAATTCTGTAAAATGAGAGTAAGACAGATTCTGTTTTCAGTAACATCAGTTGGCATTTTCTCTTAGTGTAACTCACCAGGAGGTTCATGTTTCTTTCAAAAAATTGCATGAAAATGTTAAACAACTCAACATTGAAATAGTGAATCCAAATCAAAAAAAATTAGATTCTTTCCTTAACAAAGTAGAAAAAAAGCAGACTGTATGAAAAATCCCAGTTACTTATCAATAGCCTAGAACAATTTCCACGAGTCAATATTGTAAAGAAATTCAACATTGACATTTTTTTTTTTTTCCCCTAGCACTTGCAGTCAAATTATTTCTAAAACTTATTTAATTATGCTTTAAGAGGCCAGAAAGAGTCTGGTGAATTCTGTGGAAAGACTCTTGAGAAACAAAGGGACAAGAGATTTTTAGTCATTTAAGTCTTATATGACTAGAAATTGACATTTCCACAGCATCCATATTGAAGAGCAGCTGTCAATTTATTTTTTATTTTTTTTTTTTGTGAAGGAGAAGGCTAAGTAAACACACATCGTGTTCACAGAATGTTCATTGTTCCTGAAAGTAAATACAAACTGATCTAATTAAAGCAAAACAAAAAAGCTCCAGACCAGTAAGTATATTGGTAATTGAAAATCTGATAAAGTAGAATTCTATCTTTTCTGTTCTCATGTTTCTCTTCTTTTTCTTTTTTAGGGTTGGTTATCCTAGTTGAAGTGAACCCCATCTTTCCTATTCTTTATATTCCCAATGGGAAAGAAGATTGATGTGTGTTTGGTGTTGTGCCTTCCTTTAATAAGGATAAAAATAATGGAGACCTGAATGCTATGAAAATTCCTTGACTTGTCTTGCTTTCTATCTTTTCCCTTTTCCTACTTTCCCCTGTACTTTGTGACCAAATCAGTTTCAGCTACAGCAGAGAGATACCCACAGTGGTAACAGAGCTTGTGCTCCTCTCTTGTCCTTTCACATTATAACTTTGCCAAAATTCTTCCTGTGCTGATGTGGTTATGCTAATCCCTGTGGTTTCTACAAAAGAGTGAGGAAAATGACATTCCTTCTGCTTGCCCAGGGATGTCTATGTGATAATTTGATTATAAAATATGTTCTTTGCATCCTAGAAGAAAGAAGTATGGCAAAGCTGTTTGTGCAAACTCATTTGTGGTTCCTTGATTAGAAGTACTTATTTAATAACAGGCTGACAAAGGCTCCTGAGGCATGGCATTTGGTGAAAAAGAGATAATGTGCTAAGAAACAGGATACAATTATTTTGCATGCCAGCTTGCTGGGGAGTATTATGCCAGCTTGCTGCACCATTCTCTGCGGAGTTTAAATCACAAAATCAATATTTGTTCAAGCAGAAATTATCTGGATGTGTGTATATACATACAGACATATAGAACTGGAACCTTTGAAGAGAGAGATCAGCTCTATTTAGTTACCACAGAACAACATTGTGGAAATTTTCTGAATGGAGGCTCCCTATTTTTTCTACAGACTAATTAAAGCACTCCATGCTTTATGGACTTTGCCTCCAAAAAATTAAGATATTAATCTTTCATGCTTTCTCTTCCACTGCTGCCTCATCTTGCTGGCAGGTATTAGACCATACATTCTTTAGGACTTGATGTTTAGTAATTACTGGTTTACAGCATCATGTGCACTTTTGAAGATAAAAACTCTAAAGGCTTTCTACTTACAAGAAAAAAAAAATCCTTTTGCTTTTTTTCTATCCTTTATCAGCTGTGTGTAAAGCATCAGTGAAAGATGGTTTTCTGTATTCTTCCTTACGGGGATAATATAAATGCGGAGTGTTTGCCTTCACAGGCTCAGAGACATGAGCCAAGTCTGTTGGATTTTCCCTGGCTCACAAGGACCCATTTCCCATGTAGAAGGCATTAAAATGGCCCTGAATTGGTGTTCTGGAAGTCCAGTATAAAGCCAGCCTCTATCACTGTGAGCACTGCGGTCTGCTGCTGTGGCTAAATGGCTTCTTGGCTTGTACCTCTCCAAGGGCATATCAGCAATAACAAGAAAGGAATGCTCACTAACTGTTGCTGTGTGTTACTTCTTTCCATATTTTATTTAATTTTTATATTGGGCTTTGTTTTAGAATGGTTTGTTCTGTACTCCCCCATTCTCCTGGAAGATATTAAACCCTGATATTTGTCCCTGCCCTTTCCCTGTCCATCCTCCCACACTCCTCCCAGTCCCCTCCTATGGGCCCCGTCTGTCATTTGGCTGTTCCTCGCAGCTTCTGGAGAGTTTCAGTAAGGACATGGAATGATAGGGCAGGAGCTGAGGAGGTTCCTCCCTTTATGTTCCCATTGGTTTCTTTCAATGTCCCTCCAACCCTGTTCCCCTCCCACCTTATTCCGCATTGGGTGTTGGTTTGTCCCCTCCTTTAGCCCCCACCCCACATATAAGCCCAGAGCACGAGGCTGGCAACTTAACTTGGTTCGGACTGCTGTCTGGGGTAGAGGTCCAGAGAGGATGGAACAAAGGCCAAAATAAAGACCTTGGATTCGCCCTTGGATCAAGTCCGTCCCCTTTCCTCCACCACTGATGGGGTCTCTCTCTCGTGATAAGGGGAAAAGCCCCTCCGCCGCTCCCCTGGTTTTTAGGACCCAGGGGAGTTTTCCTGTCTTGTCATAGTCTCGAGCCAGCCTGGGCAAAACGGAGCTGGTAGCTCTGTAAGAGACGAACAACACCGAACAGTTTCTTTTCCGTAGCAAATGCGCTAGAGAACTGTTGTATTTTGGTATTTTATGATGGGTATTCATTTACTTGAGAGGAGGATTTTGTGTGTATGCATGTGATTTCAAGATATTTCTTTGTGAATAAATGATGAATCTAGAACTCCTGAACTTAATCAGTTCAGTTGTTTACCTAGATGGAGTTACAACTCTTACTCTTCTTTTAAACCTGACAGTCTTTGGAAAAGCATTTATGCAGACTTCAACAGACCTCTTTTTATTTATCAGCTATGCATATAAGGAACAATATGCTTAAATTAAAGTAACATGGAGACTTTCCAGCAATTGTTTCACTGCCACCTATTTTCACATACTGTATTTATTCTTGTTTTGTTTTCTTTGTCATGATATGCCTTATTATGTTTAAAATTTGCATCTTACCCAGAACTTTATTGGCCAAGATTTCCAAGAATTGCTTTTATTTTTTTTTTTTTAATATATATATATTTAATTTTTTGTCGTTGTTGTTTTGTGTTTTTGGGTTTTTTTCCCTAAGAGTTTCATCCAAAAAGAGCAACATGTGGTCAGGCCATAATCCAATTTACAAATGGAGCACAAGATTATTATTTTTCTCTGGTACTGAGGGTGACAAACAGGCACTGTGTAAGGCTGTTTGAATGAAAGGTCTTGGGAGCCCCCTCCTGAGTTGGTGTGCACATCTACTAACAACAGGACTGTTGAGCTAGCAGCAGGCTAAATCAGAAATGAAAATGCAATATTTTGGGGGAGTAATTTTTTTGATTCTGTTTGTAGTGTGGTGTCACCCCCCCAGGTAATTGTATGCATCTCAATTATATGGGAAGCATATAGTAGTAATTTTCCCTCATAAGAAAAGTTTTTGAAGATTTTGTGCAATGGTCAGCCACATTGATTGATTGATAGAGATTATTTGATCCACACAGCTTTTGTTCCTGTTAAAGAACATTAAGTGGCTTAGATTTGTATCTAATGTTAATTGACCTGTTAGCAGACCAGGTAGTTGGCAACATAATCTAATTGCTGCAAATCTGATTCTGCTAGTTGGGAATGAGATGCATGGAAGAGCAGAAATTAAATTTTTAAAATAGATGTGCCTACAATTAGAATAGCAATTTATCTGTTGCAAAATTCTGTAAGAATATGCCTACTTTGCAGTGCTGGCAAGCAGCTGCAATCAAAATAATCAAAAGTCATATTGTCAAGTAATTTTGTGCTAATATGGTGCCCTGTTGAACTTTCTAGGCACAGAGTACGAAATGGCACAGTAAAGCATCCTTCTGCTGTATATGCCCCTTCAAGATACTTGTCTAAATTATGTTGAATAATTCATGGTAAGATGATTAGTTAATTAGTGTTCCGTTCCAGTGGAACTTGTGCTGTGTCTGAATTTGAGTTTGTCTTTGTGCTTCCACAGTACATCCTGAAAAAATGATAACAGAAGTCTTGTCTCTTGTACCTAAATTATTTCCCTACAGCATTTTTCCCCATCTGCAAGAAGCACTTCTGTTATCTGCCCTATTTTTGTGCCTTGTTTTGTATCTCCTAATGCATCTGTAACAAAAATTCTGCAGGTGAACTGCAGTGTAATGCATCCTACACAGCAGGATTCCAAATGGTGAGAGTAGCAGCGAAGAGTGCAAGTACTGCAGGAATACAGGGATGTAAAGCAGTATGGACTGATGCTATCACTCTGGACTGTGGAACTATCCAGGCACCTATGTGGGACGCTCAGCTAAAGCAGATTGCAATATCTGAAGTTGTACACCCTTTACTCTTCCCTAATTTTAAGCAAATTTTAGCATTTACAGGTTTTTGCAGCACCTTGGCTTCCTGTTTAAAGTACTGCCATGTAAGCAGAGCTCAGCTGGACTTCCTGTTTAAAGGGCCAGAGATGAAGCTTAACAGATACATGAAATTTGGGAGATTCCAAAAAAAAGCACCATATTTATGGGTATGCACAGAGTGAAATGAGCATGTGTACTTTTCGTGCCTTGGTTTTTCCTTCCTGTTTTTCGTGCATGTACCAAAGACTTTTTTGGCATTGTTGTTGGCTTCCCCTTGCCCCCAGATTACTCCTTTCTTTCTTATGTTTAGGATTTGAAATGTTTCTCCTTTAGAATTTCAAAATACAGCAGTTTTATTTATTTATTTTTGTGATTTCTACTCCCTTGCTCTGATGTTTTCTCTTCAGGAAATACTTTTTTCAAAATCAAAACCAGGAATGTCAGAACTAAAAGCAGTGGTTTAGTCTACAAAACAGCCAAGTCTCTATGTAATCCATTAGATTACATGATTACCCTGGTCTAGCTGTCCTTTATGATAATCTTTTCGTCACTTAGGTCTTCTCACCAAATGGAAAGAGTGAATAGCAGAAAGCAAAGAAAATAAGATTAGAATTATTTTAAAGTAATACTTAAAGGTATTTTATTTCCACAGAATCAAAACCTCAAAAAGAAACTAAAAATTTTAAAAGTAGCTATTGCTGATTTGGAAGTGCGTGTGGTAGGAATTACACGTGCCCACCATATGGCATTAGTACATAAAGAATTGGTAGATCATTGTATAGGGATGGACAGGATCATTTTGCATACTCAGTTTTGAGGTCCATGAATTAATATTTTCTCTTGAAATTCCATCCTTGCCATGCCCAGGTTTGTATAGTCAGACATGTTCCAGCTGGAGGTCGGCAAATCTTGGCTGACGCAACAGAGAAGATTCTTTTTGTGGCCTCTGGTTCCATTGCAAAAATAAAGAAGCTGTTTGTTCTTACAGAAAGGCAATCCATAATTTATTAGTACTGCTTTAGGTTAACAACTGAAGTCAAGGTCTTGCATCCCAAGTCTGGGAAGTGATCATGTAGTCATACACAGATGGTTTACAGAATCACTGGGCTGTGCTGTCTGTGAGTGCTTCTCTACTTAGGTAAAGTGAAGTGGTCTGTCTTGAAATACTAAAGGGTGAAGTCTACCCAGGGTCTGAATGGAGTAGATCCTGTTTGCTCATCTGGTCACCCCATCTGGAATACAGGGGGGAAGTCAGTGACTGATAGTTAAGATCAACTGATTCTGTATTCTCTGTCTGTCAGTGATGCCTTGCTTTAAACACAACTTTCTACGATAACTTATAAAACCCTGGAAGGAAACTGCCTCCCTCCTCCCCACTTGCTCCCCCTCCCCCCCAAAAAAAGACAATGTTCAGAAAGCTGTCTTTTTGCTCTTCTAGGTTATCAGCTCCTCAGGTACCCAGCTAGGAGGCAGTGTAGTTTAGAGTGTAC
>JAIXNV010000324.1:9515-39301 GCA_020917445.1 Riparia riparia
TCTGCTATGAATATGGATCAAAGAGCCTTCATGGAAGAGCTCCATCCTAAAATTCCGTTTGAGGGGGGTTGGGTGTGACAAAATATCCATGGAATGTGGGGGAAAAAAAAATAAGGCAAAGAAAATAATGAGAATTTACTCTGCTTCCTCAGCTGAGGTTATCATTGGAGAAGGGTGGGGTGGTGTCCATCTAGGAGAAGGGCATTCTCTGGGAAGTTTGGTGGGAACTATCCACGGTTGAAGAGACATTTAGGGCCTTGGAGATTGATGCAGCTGCTGCTGTGCATAGCAATTTCTGCTTTCCTTGGGAATGTTGTGTTTTGGATAATCTTGCTCTGGAAAGCACAAGCTCTGGCCCAGCCCCTGTCTGCAAATGGGGAATGGAGCTGAGAATTCCTGTCTTAAGGGCATTTCATGGAGATTTGGGCTCTCTGAAAGATTTCCAGAGAATGGTTCAGTAATGGACAGCCTGGGAGAGCTGGGGGTGCTCACCTGGAGAGGAGAAGGCTCCAGGGAGAGCTCCGAGCCCCTGGCAGGGCCTAAAGGGGCTCCAGGAGAGCTGCAGAGGGACTGGGGACAAGGGCTGGAGGGACAGGACACAGGGAATGGCTCCCACTGCCAGAGGGCAGGGCTGGATGGGAGATTGGGCAGGAATTGTTCCCTGGCAGGGTGGGCAGGGCCTGGCACAGGGTGCCCAGAGCAGCTGTGGCTGCCCCTGGATCCCTGGCAGTGCCCAAGCCCAGGCTGGACACTGGGGCTGGAGCAGCCTGGGACAGTGGGAGGTGTCCCTGCCAGGGCAGGGGTGGGACTGATGGGTTTTGAGGTCCTTCCAACCCAACCCATTCCCACAGTGTCCCATGTTCCCATGAGATTCCAGCACTTACTGCAGTTTCTGGGATCATCACGATCCCTGCGTTGCCCAGGGAGTTGGGAAAGGTTTGTGTCTCCTGTCCTTCCTGAGGATCCTGATGGGAACATCACCTTTTGGACACAACACACAGGAGTTTGTCAAAGCTGATCCATTTCCAAGAAAATGACCTTTTCTTCCAGAATGGGTGTCCCAGGATCCCTGGAGTCTGTGGTCCTGCAGGGGCTCAAAGGGACACTTGGAGCTGGGGAAAACAACTCTCCCCAAACACATCAAATCCCAGTGGCTGAATTCCTCATTAACCCCTTTATCCATCCATAAACTGCTCCTTGATTTATCCCCCAGCTCTCCCTCTCACCACCACCTCTGCATATGTAAAACCCCACTTTTTTTAGCAGGTTCAATGTTTTTTTCCGATTTCCCATCTAAAGTAGGGCAGTTGTTTTATCCCTGAACTGGCTGCTGCGCTTATGTAGGTTAATAAGGTTTGCTTTCATTATTTACACAAGGTTTTGTTTGTTTGTTTGCACTTCTCCAGGAAAATTAACATAAAATGCTACCAGGAGCAAAGAAAAAGAATAATTTTGTAAATTTGTGGGTTCTTAGGGGAAAAAGGCAACAAAAGAGCAACATGGAAATGACATTCCCAAGTTAAACATTAGAATTAAATCTTCAGGGAGCCCTTGGTCATTCTGAGGAGCAAAAGGAAGGTTTGACATTATTTAAAAATATTTTTTGACATTTGAGACTGAGAAAATTTGACCACTTCAGCCACTACATTCTGTTTAAATGTGAGTCACAGGATAAACCCCTCTTAGGAACCTGAACTCTGCAAATGCTTATCATAAATCTGGGGGATAAAAAGCAATTTTTAACCCTAATAATCATCAATGATATTCTGTTGTTTTTCATACCCCACTATCAAACACAAAGAAGAGAGCTGGGGTTAAATGTGAGGAATAAAGATGCAGAATCTGGCTCTAAGGATGGTTCTCAGGTAGCAGGAGCTCCCAAGGAAGGGATAACCCAAGGAAGATTAAAAAAATCTTGTAAGGACCAAAGTAAGTCTGGTGATGAACCAACTCCTGCTGCAGCAGCTGGGGTGGAATCAGCAGAGATGGAACAGAAGGTGGCACACGTGGAGTGAGTGGTGGCTGGGAGGTGATGGAGGGCTGTCACCCTGTCCCACAGCAGCAGGAAAAGGTGGGACTTCTCCTGGAGGGCCAGGTCACCTGCACCAGGAGCTGCTGAGATCTCACTGCTGTCACCGAGACACACAGAGCAGTCACACGCAGACAGGAGATTTTCACAGAGGTCCTTCCGATCCAGCTCACCGCTGAGAGAGCGGAGAGAAGAGAGCCCTTTGTTTATTTCTTACTTTTTATACATTTGTGGGTCTGGCAGAAGATTGGCTTTTTGGGGTTTCCACCCCTCAGCCTCAGTGGCCAGACCCATTGTCAGTTACAGTTGTTTTCAGGTTAAAAATATGCAAACAAAGGACAGAGAATGAAAAACAAAGGATTTGTTGATATTACATCTGTGGGAAAAGGTAGAAAACTGCTCTAATATTGTACAGTAACTAAAAGATCTGACTCCATTTCAAAACTCAGAAAAACCAGGGTAACACACTGGAGCAGCCTTGGCACTGCTGATGTTCACTTCCGTTTTCATTTTAATGAGATTACGTTAATGTGAATGGGGATGCTCCAGGAAGATGAAGTTTCTCAGCAGCACTGGTGGAAGCTGGATGGGCTGGCCTGGGGAGACAGGCATGGCATGGCCCTGGCTGCCAGGAAGGTGATGGGAATGCTGGTACAAATCACCAGCAGCACAGGGATAAAACAACCACCCCCAGACCGGTCTCCAGCGATGGCAAATCATGCTGGGAGGGATTCCACAGCCTGAGGGAGCTGGGCAGGAAATCAGGATCAAATTCCCGTCCCAGCAGGATGGGGTGGATGATGGGAAATCCAGGGTGGCAGCGCTGGCCTCCTCCCTGCCTATTCCAGGATACAGCCTTTGGCTTCCCATGGGCAGCCTCAGACTTTCCCTTCATCTGCTGCCCTCACATTATTAATATTCATGATCAAAATCATCCCTTTCCTGCTCAGGAAATTGAAAGCTCAAGTAAAATTTATTAATGTGTCCATTTTCTGCACATATTTCAGAGCCTGATTTCCCAGAAGTTTATCCAGGGCACATTCCCTGTCACAGAGCTTTCAGTGCTGAAGAAAAAGCCAAGACACGAAAAGCCTGGAACGGGGAGAGTTCCACTGGGATCATTCCACCTTCCCAGCTCCCTGCTATTGCCACCTGCAGATGGTTCCAGGAATGAGGAAAAGCTCCTGGAAAGGTTGGAGGGCTGGGTGCCAGGATCAGTGTGACATGGAATCTCAGCAGGGGATGCTCCCGGGAGAGAGGGATGGGCACGAGAGGAGGAAGCTGCGGGGATGGGCAGGGGAGCAGATGTGGGAGATCCTGAGGCATGCTGGAGAGGATGAGGAAGAGCATTCCCAGCAGGTCAGGGGTGATCCTGCCCCTGTGCCCAGCCCTGGAGGCACCTCTGGGTGCTGTGTCCAGCCCTGGATCCTCAGCACAGCAGGGACAGGAGCTCCTGGAGCTGAGCAAGGGCCTGGAGCATCTCCGTGCCCAGGAGAGGCTGAGGGAGCTGGGGCTGCTCAGCCTGGAGAGGAGCTCAGCTGAGAGGGGCCCTGGGCCCGGGGTGTCCCTGTGTGTCTGTCTGTCTGTCCCTGTCTGTCTGTCCCTGTGTGTCCCTGTCTGTCCCTGTGTGTCCCTGTGTGTCCCTGTGTGTCCCTGTCTGTCCCTGTCTGTCCCTGTGTGTCTGTCTGTCCCTGTGTGTCCCTGTCTGTCCCTGTCTGTCCCTGTGTGTCCCTGTGTGTCCCTGTGTGTCCCTGTCTGTCCCTGTCTGTCTGTCTGTCTGTCCCTGTGCTCAGGGAGGGCAGAGCAGCCCCAGGCTCTGCTCCAGGCCCAGCCATGGCCCCAGAGCCAGGGGCAGGGCCTGAGCCCAGGAATTGCCCTGCCCAGGAGGCACAACTTGTGCCCTGGGCAGTGCCCAGCGCTGAGCAGAGCCCCGAGAGGCTGTGGGCTCTCCTGGCTGGGCTCTGGCAGAGCTGTGTGCACACAGGGCTGTGCCCTGCTCTGGGCTGGCGCTGCTGGAGCGGG
The DNA here is from genome assembly GCA_020917445.1 of Riparia riparia. Taxonomy (NCBI): domain Eukaryota; kingdom Metazoa; phylum Chordata; class Aves; order Passeriformes; family Hirundinidae; genus Riparia; species Riparia riparia. The sequence goes on from JAIXNV010000324.1 coordinate 13,567, forward strand.
GAGGTGGCACCAGGGACCCTCTGTGCTCCACGCCAGCCTGACCCAACCTGGGGGATCCCTTCTCCCATTCCAGGAGAGCAGCTGAGCCTGTGCTGACCCTGGAGCCATCGAGCTGTGCTGCATTCCCTCACCTCCTGCAAAGAGAGAACAGCTGTGTTTTCCTGCTCTCTCTTGGGGCTCTTCCATACCTCACCAAATATCGTTGCAGAGAGACACATTGCTGTGTTTACAGCTCTCTGTTTATAGAAGATGCTCTCGATTTAGGGGTTTTATTATGATATTTTATTTTTATGGCTCTCCGCATGATCTGTTTGCTTGCATTAACTTGAGTCGAAGGTTTCATAATCTGATTATGGGGAGCAGGGCTCAGGATGAAGTGATAAAACACTCCGAGTGCAGCGATGCACCTGCATTCCTGAGCACCGGCTGGGTTTGCTCCCTCATCCTCAACTTCTTCCTTTCCCAGGGGTTTTTCTGGGGATGAAGGATTCTGACGGATCTGTGGCCAGGAAAGGGGACAGAAAGGTAACACCAGAAGGACTTTGAGGACTTGTTCCCAAACTTTGAAGGTGCTTCCAGGCCATGCCCAGTGACCCATGGCCTGCCTGTCCATGAGTTTAAGAGGTCCATGGGTTTGTTCAGGCCAGGCCTGGACAGTCATGGATAACAGAGCCATGGGTTTGATGGGAGTGGGGAATGGCTCTGCCAGACTGTGAGGGACAGAGGTGACCCTGTGTGCTTCTGACCCCCTGTCCCGTGGTCTGTCTTTGTGTTGGATATAACATTAGGGTAACAGGTTTCTTTCTTTTCAGTGCATCCATGGAATGGATTCATGTCGCCTATTTTCCTTGAAAGAGGAGAATTTAATGTCTACAGCAGCTTCTGGTCCAGAAAGTGCAGCTCCTGGTTCAGTTTTGGTTTCCACAACATGGGACAGACCTAAAGCAATCAGAGAGCATCCATAGGAGGTGGTGAAGATGGTGCAGGATCTCAAGGGGCTCAGGCTTGAGAGTACTTGGAATGTTCAGCTGGAGCAGAGGACACTGAGGGGAGACACCTCAGGGGCTCCAGCTCCTCCCGAGGGCAGCTCTGATCTCTGCTCTGGGACAGGGGCAGCACCCAGGGCACGGCTGGAGCTGGGCCAGGGCAGGCTCGGGCTGGAGATCAGGAAAGGTTCTTCCCCCAGAGGGGGCTGGCACTGCCCAGGCTCCCCAGGGAATGGGCACGGCCCCGAGGCTGCCAGAGCTCCAGGAGCCTTTGGACAGCGCTGCCAGGGATGCCCAGGGTGGGATTGGTGGGGGTCTGGGCAGGGACAGAGCTGGATCAGTGATCCCTGGGGGTCCCAGCTCAGGAGATTCCATCATTCTACGACACCATCCCCAGCTGCTGATGGAGGTATCCCAGTGAGTATGATCCCTTCTTTTGTTCCCCCAAGTGTTTGCGTAGGGGAAGAAGGTTCTGGAGTGGGTGACCTCAGGCCAGGTGGAGTCCCCATCACCTCAGTGCCACCCCCTGCCCTGAGCTGTGGCAGGAAGGACCTGGCCCAGAGCCAACATTTGCATCTTTCCTGAGTGCATCACATTTACCTCCAGCAACTTTTCTTTGACTAATTGGATCCAAGCAGAGAAAGAGCTCAATAATTCCTTTTTTTCCCCTCATGCCAGCAACTGGCAAATTGCAGGAAAGATGAGTCCGGAGCCAGATGTTGGCCAGGAAATAAATTTGCCCCTGAGCAAAGCCATTATGTTCCATTCTGAACATGCATGGTGCTACCCTGGTTTTTCTGAGTTTTTTATTAGCCTTTTGAATTCATAAATGGAGGCAGATCTTTCAGTTCCTGTACAATATTAGAGCAGTTTTCTACCTTTTCCCACAGATGTAACATAAACAAATCCTTTGTTTTTCATCCTCTCTCCTTTGTTTGCACATTTCTAACCTGAAAACAATTGTAACTGACAATGGGTCTGGCCACTGAGGCTGAGGGGTGGGAACCCCAAAAAGCCAATCTTCTGCCAGACCCACAAATGTATAAAAAGTAAGAAATAAACAAAGGGGTCTCTTCTCTCTGCTCTCTCAGCTGTGAGCTGGATCGGAAGGATCTCTGTGGAAATCTCCTGTCTGCGTGTGACTGCTCTGTGTGTCTCGGTGACAGCATGGGAATGATGCAGGAATTAAAGTCAGGAGGGCTTTTTCTGGCAATTTCTTCTGAAAAAAATCAAGGAAGGGGTTGACCGACATCTCAGCTATCCCAGGGCTTTTTATTGCAAATCACAAGACTTGCAGATGAACCTTGGGAATGAGCTGTCCTGGGGCCAACTGATTTAAGGCTTCAGCCTCCATCTGCTGGGGAATTTCAAAGGAATGGAGATGCCTAAAAAAGCAGAACTGGGACGGGGTTTCCATAAGCTCAGAAGCCTCTGTAACCCAGAAAACTGCCTGGCAGAATTTGATGGGAACAGAACATCCTGAGGGAGGGCAGAGGAGGTTTTTTACCATTTTCAGAGCTGCAGGAGCTTGTGGTAGAGCAGCTGTTCTGCACCCCAGGAGATATTTGTCTCCCAGACATCACACTTTTCTCTCCAAGAAGACCCAAAGTGGAAGCTGTGATTCCTTTGGGTAAATAGAGCTCTCCAAAGGCATCTGGTTTGTTGGTCAAGGGAGGGGATTGTCCTGCTCTGGGCTGGGGCAGACTCACCTCCAGTCCTGGGCGCAGTTTTGGGTTCCACAATCTCAGGAGGATATAAAGGCTGGAAAGCATCCAAAGGACGGACACAGGGATGGGAAAGAGGTTGGAGAAGCCATGGGAGGAGGGGCTGAGGGCACTTGGAATGTTCAGCTGGAGCAGAGGAGGCTGAGCTCAGACCTCACCAGGGGCTGCAGCTCCTCCTGAGGGCAGCTCTGATCTCTGCCCTGGGACAGGGGCAGCACCCAGGGCACGGCTGGAGCTGGGCCAGGGCAGGCTCGGGCTGGAGATCAGGAAAGGTTCTTCCCCCAGAGGGGGCTGGCACTGCCCAGGCTCCCCAGGGAATGGGCACGGCCCCGAGGCTGCCAGAGCTCCAGGAGCCTTTGGACAGCGCTGCCAGGGATGCCCAGGGTGGGATTGGTGGGGGGTCTGGGCAGGGACAGAGCTGGATCAGTGATCCCTGAGGGTCTCTCCAGCTCAGGAGATTCCATGATTCCATGGTTCCAAGGTAAAGGGCTACAGCTCTGAGCTCTGCCCAGGACACTCCACCCCTGCTTTCCTGCAGCTGACACCCAGCCTGGATTTGGGACAGTGCAGGGAATCTGCTCAGCACAGGAACATCATGGATTGTCCCATTTCAGTCTGCCCTTTGTCCTCAAACTTGAGGTGGATGTGCCGTGAAGGAATCCGTACTTCCTGCAAAATGTGGGAGAGACTGGGGATGGAGAGATTAAACACCATGAAACAGAGGAACTCTGGAAATCTCCATCCTTGGAATGTGACAGCATTGACTGGGCAAGACTCTGAGCAGCCCCAAGTGACTTTGAAAATGACTCTGCCCTGAGTGAGGGTCGAACCAGGAAACCTTCAGCGGTCCCTTCCCACAGGAAGGAAAATTCTCTTTCATGGAAAGCACCAAGCAGAATCCAGCCAGGTGTCCTGCTCCAGCAGCAGAGGCTGAAATCTTGCTGCAGCTTTCATAGGAATATCAACCTGCTCGTGTGGAATTGGGAAAAAGACCTTCAAAAAGCACGAGGAGAAGGTAGCAGCCAGCACAGGAGTGCTGCCAGAGCACGAAGGAGCTCAGAAAATCAGTGAGCTCCGAAAATCAGCCCTTCCCTGCTCTCCACAGGGCAGATGGAGCATCCCAGTACTTAACCCTGCACATCCCTGTGAACCTCCGTGCTGGAAGTGCCGCTTCTATCCTCATTTTCCTTTTAATTGTTTCAATCCCTGCTAATTGCAGGGACAGCTGCTTCCAGCAGAGGATGAACAGGCGGGTTCCAAAGGCAGCCTGGTTGGTGCCAGCAGCAGCTGCTGGACAAACAACAGATCCCAGCTTCATCTCCTGGGTGTTTCCACAGAGGAAATGTCATTCCCCGCTCACAGAGTGCTGGAGGCTGTTGCCAAATCAGTTGTTTGATCCTGGGTCAGGCTTAAATAGGAACTTCTCCAACACCTCGAGGAGCCTTTCCCACCTGAATTATCACATCCCTTTCTCCCTTAGAACGGGGGAACTCAGTCAAGGCTTGAGCACCCTGTCCAAATCTATGAACAGAGGCAGGGCCAACCCCCAAATGTTCCTTTCTTCATGATCAGAGACTACTAAAGCATGAAAAAAGCTTTTTTTTTTAAAAAGAAAAATCTGAAAAATATTTTTGAGGGAAAACACACTCTTAATTTTGTATTTTTAAATTCTTTTTTTATCCCACCTTGCTGTCTCATAAGAAAACTGCAATTTTTGCCTACACACGCCTTATTTTACGCAGAAAAGAGGATATTTCCCCATTTTGTGCAGAACTCGTGGTGAGATTGATGCAGAGTTCCAGTGGCAGATGTGATGAACACAGCAATGAGCTCTGGTCTGAGTGCTGCAGAATGGAAACAGAGTCGGCATTCCATATTCCTTGGCCGGAATGTTTCGTTGCATTTATCAGGAACTGAGAGCAGGTGGATCCACAGCAGCCTGTGCATCCCATGGAATGCTGAGGATGGAATAATTCTGCTGATTTTGGGGTTCCTCTCCTTGGGATGTGCACCATGATGAGCTGTGGGTGCTTCTGGGGGTGTTGGGGTGGGTTCAGGGTCCAGCCCTGGGGATTTTGGGTTTCTCCAGGGCAGAACCAGTAGCTGGGAAGTATCAATAAGAACATTCCCAGTAAAATCAGATAATTTTTAATAAATGCTTTCAGGAAGCCACCTGAAACTCCAGAGGGTCTGATGGAATGGCTTCAGGTGACCTCAGGCTGATGCCAGTCCCATTTCAGTCACTTTTACACATCCAGGGATGGGGACTGCAATCCTGCCCTGTGCCAGGGCCTCAGCACCTTCTCCATGCAGAAATGTTCCCAATCTCCACCCTGAGCCTCCCCTGGCCCAGGCTGAGGCCGTTCCCTCTGCTCCTGTCCCTGTTCCCTGGGAGCACAGCCCGACCCCCCCGGCTGTCCCCTCCTGTCAGGAGCTGTGCAGAGACACAAGGTTCCCCCTGAGCCTCCTTTTCTCCAGGCTCAGCCCTTTCCCAGCTCCCTTAGCTGCTCCTGGGGCTCCGTTCCCTTGCCAGCTCCGTCCCCTGCCCTGGACACGCTCCAGCCCCTCCAGGTATCACCTGGGGACCTGGGTTAGTGATGGACCTGGCAGTGCTGGACTGGATGATCTCAAAGGGGTTTCCCGACTGTAAGGACTGTGATTCCCTGATCCAGAGCTCCAGCTGTGGCTCTGGACGGGCTGCAGGAGGAGCTGTCACCACATCCCCACACCAATGGTCCCAGGTAGCTACTGGGCCTCAAGAATGACCACAGTCTTCATAACCCATCTCCGCTCCCCTGAGGATCCTGATTTTCCTGGGTTTCCTTCTCTGAAACATCCCCCTTGCTCCTCCTGGCCCTGCTGTGGGTAGGGGTCTCTGCTCTGGGTGGGTGCTTGTAGAAGGAGCTCTGTCCTGTTTTCCCTGAGGATCTGGCCCAGAATTGACACCCCCTGCTCTCTGGTTGCGCTTTGGGATGATGGGATCACATCCCACGGGTGTGCAGCTGGAAAACGCCCTTTTGCTACTCCCTGGAACCCCTCACACAGCCAGGACTGGGGGGTTTGCAGCCCTCCTGCTCCTGCCTGCTCTGGGACCGCTGCAGAGCCGCCCTCGTATCTGGGAAATGAGGGAGACGTCAGAGACCCCCGAGTGCTCAGGATGGAAAATGACAAAACCTTGGCATCGAAATGTGGCTTCTTGTGCGTTTGTGCCATTTGGAACCACAGCTTCCGTAATTTTTGTGGCCCTTTTAAAGGGGGAGAGGAAGAGGAGGAGGAGGAGGAGGAGGAGGAGGAAGAGGAAGAGGAGGAAGAGGAGAAAGAGGAAGAGAAAGAGGAGGAGGAAGAGGAGGAATGGGCTGAGCGTTATTGGAAAGCTTTTTAATTCACAGCCACAAGTGGTGCCAGTCCTAGGCCCTGATGAGACGGCTCCAGCCTGTTCCTCAGGGCAGCAGTGCCTTTGACCAGCTCTGCATCTTGTCACTCCCAAATCACACATTTTAATGTTAAATGGGAAGATTTCTGGCCTTGTCTCCAGCAGTTCTCTTGAATATTGCTGAAAACCCTCCCCTGATTTAAAAAGCCCAACCCAAACTAAAAAAGACCCAAAGAAACCAAATTAAAATAAGGGGTTTATAAACTTCCCTTCTTAAACAACAGGGGAAATCCTTTGGGATGGTCTCAGGCGGGTTATGGTGCCTCTTGGACTGTCTTTGTTCACTTAAACCTGTCCTAAAACAGAGCTTTGCTAACCCGTAAGACATAAACCACTCCTGGTTCTGCACAGTCACGGATCAACACACTGATTTTAATAAAAGAATCAAAATATTCCAGCCACCAAAAAGGAAAACCCCCACTCCTCTCCTGGAGCTCCTCCCAGTTCTGAGTATCCAGAAATAAACCACACCCAGCAGGGATTATAATTAGAAAGGAGTTTTACGAGAAAAAGAGGGAAAATGCTCTGTCAGCCTCAGGTCTGTGCTGGCTGAGTCTGTTTCCTCTGGAATGTGCTTTGTCAGGAATGCTGCACTGGGCTGCTGATGGCTGTGGAGACTCTGGAATACCTTCCCCAGGATCCTGATGAAATGAAGGATTTCAGGGTTATCCGCAAGAGGAAAATGAGCTTCCATTGCCTCGGAATTGTCCTGCAATGGGGAAACCTGGAAACCCTCGACTGGATTTTCTGGATGAGGCAGGAATATTCCTCCTCTAGGGGCTCATCAAACAGAAATTCCCAAAGTTCCAGCTGCAGACAGGAAAATCCTGGCCCTCCATCTCCTCCTCTGACAGGAGAATGAAAAACGTTCCTTGTTTTCTGCCTGGCCTGGAGCATTTCCCGAGGAACTCTGGATGCCTGAGCCACCGGGATCTGTTCTAAAGAGGCGCCAGATGGGACAGAGGTGGATATTCCATGCTGCAAATGGCATTTCCATGGATGTTACTCCAGCACACTACAGACATTCTCTGGCCACATTTTTTTCTCCCACTTTGCAGATGCTTTGTGGCTGGAAATTTCCTTTTAAATGTCTCAGGTATCTGGGAAAACTCCCTGCAGGAGCTGCAGTGGCCACTGAACCCCGGCAGCAATGCCTTGAGCACTTGTCTCGACACTTCACTGAATTATCCCTGTATTTTTTAACCAAAACATCTCTCTTTGCTGCTGCTGCTGCCATGCCATCCCTGTTGATGATGTTTTGTTCCCTGCATTCATTAATATTTCACTTAATGAAGACAATCCCTGTCTTTACACCTGGTTGTAACTCCAGGTTGTGTTGGGAGGCTGTGATTGCTTTTCTGACCCGCTGGGAGCATCTGTGTTGGTTTATGGATTAAATATCCGGGTGTGTGTCTCCATATTTTCATTCCTGTGCCTATTCCGTTCTTGGAGCTCGGCTCTCTCCTCCAGCTCTCCAAGAACATCTTTAATTCCCAAGGGTGGTGCTTAATGAAAGACTTTGCAGCTTAATTTAGTGACAACAGTATTTGTCTTAAGGCTTGGGAGGGAGTGAGATCAAATCCAGGAGGAGTTCCCTTTTTATTAAAAAATAACTCTGTATTCTTATTCTCGGCATGTCAAAGGGATCCCAACAGGAGCACTTCATTATCTTTATCTACTCCTCCACTATTCTTAGCATTATTTAAACAGCTCCTGTTTGAGAGGCAAAACTTCAGCTGCAGCAGGAGCTTGAGCTGCCAGCCTTGATTTTTAGGAAATGTTGAAAGCTGCGTCCCTGGAATCAGCATCCCTGGAATTTTTCTGCCGGTGGGTTTCGCTTTCTCTGCGTGCAATCAACTCCTCATGGGTGCATGGGAGCTGTGGGGTTTTTCACCCACTGCTCTTCACTGAGGATACACAGAGGAGTATCCCAGGAGGAAAATATTCAGCTGCCAAAAGTTTTGGGGAATACAGGAGGGAATACAGCAGTGCTGGGAGAGGATCCTTTCTGTCCCACCAGGCCCGGACTGGAAATTCCAAATTCCAAGCAGGGAAGTGTCGCAGTGTCTCTCACGGAGCAGCGGCTCCTCCACCCAGGAGCTCTGACACTGCCATCCGTCGGGGAACACTCCTCTGGACCCTGGGAACCAGAGCAGCGGCTTAGGGGGGTTTTGCCCTTACCACGGGAGAGACCACGCCGACTGCGGAGGAAGGACAAGCCCAAGGTGTTTATTCAGCCCACCCAGGCACATCCCAGCCTCAGGGGAGCTGCTGCAGCCGAGCCGCTCGGGCGCTGAGCTCCGGGCTTAAATGAGGGACCAAGGGAGGAGACAAACCAACATCCAGTGCGGGACAAGGTGGGAGTGGAACTGGGTTGGAGGGACATTCAGAGAAACCGATGAGGACATAAAGGGAGGAACCTCCTCGGCTCCTGCCCTATCCCTCGATGTCCGTACCCGAACTCTCCAGAAGCCGGGAGGAGCAATCGGATGACAGGCAGCGCCCGTGGGAGGGGACTGGGAGGAATTGACAGGGAAGAGGGGCAGGGACAAACCTTGGAACATAACATTTCTTAGGAGAACAGGGACTGCAGAACAAACCATTATAATGAAAATAAATAACATGAAATACAATACAAGAATAAATAACACAGAACACAATGCAACGAGAAGGTTTCACCTCATGCTGCTATGGGAGAGGGATTTTCCAGCCAGTCTTATGTTTTGCTTCCTTCCCAGCTTTTCTTTCTGTAATTCCAGGCTTGTAAACCCTCCGAAGGTGGCTAACCCAAACCACAGGGGCTCATTGATGGGCACTGCTGAGTTACAAACACGTTTGACTGTGCTGGGAATGAATTATGGATGAGGAATGTGGTGTCATTGTCACTGAAACCATGGAAAAACAGAAACTCTCCAGCAAAACCTTCTTAAGTGTCCAGAGAATCAGGCATTACTTTATTCTGGCCAGGATGTGCAAGAGAAATTATTCCATCCACAGGTGCCTGGATTGTGCATTGAAAATCATCCTGCCACACCTGGTACTTGAACAGACTTTTCACAGATTTATACAGACAAAACCCAAAGAAATTGTCCTTCTTTGGTCCTAAACGGCACAATTTTTAATGTTCAATCTCCCCTTGTTTATTGATCGCCCTTCCTTCGGTGCTAATTCCATCCTCGTTCTGTGAGTCTCTTACGGATCTTTTCCCAGCCCAGGTGTCTCTGACTGCCCCAGGGGCGATGTTTGTTAAGGTTGTTTTTTTTAATCTTCTCTGCACCTTCTGGCTCTGGGAGTTTTATTTTTGTTGACTGAAGCCCATCAGGCCTCACCCAGCAAAAGTCAACGCTCAATGAAAAGAGTCTTTTAAAGAGAAAAGGCTTCAATTCCCTTCCCCCCGGGCAGAGGTGAGCAAAGCCCTGACCAGAGTCAGTTAAAAAGATTTCCGAAGTTGTATCATTTCCAGTCTGATGAGGGAGGGGGGAGATGTCCTCGTGGCTCACACACCAACATTCCCACATTCCTGCCAAGGCTCCAGCACATCCAGAGGATGCTCCCAGAGCTGCTCTCATTCCCCAGTGCCAGGGGTGGTGACACAGACACAGAGCGAGAATGAGAATTAATTACCAGAGACACAATCCCCAGGTCGGTCAAGGGGGATGAGTTCAACCTTCGGAGTGCTCTGAGCTGCACCTGTCAGGGTCCACTGCAAATCCCTGCATTTTTCCAGTGAAAGCAGGAATTTTTGTGAAATTTCCATCATCAGCGCTGGTGGTGGGAAAGGACCTTTACCTCCAAGTGCTCCCCACATGGAGGAAGAAAGGTTTGAAAGGATTCTTGAGCTGGAGGAAGGAGGGGTGAGTTGGGAGGGATCAGGGAAATCGATGAGCCACAAAGGATTTCAGAGCCAGCAGATGGGTCTGGGCTGGCTCCAACACCCCGGGGCGAGGAGAATTCCTCTTCTGAACGTGCTCCTGGAGATTTCCAGGGCCAAACCTGGACTGAAACACAGCGAAGAGAGGGGTGGATACATTGATTTTTTGGAATTTCTTATCCAAGCCCACAAGACTGGGACAGAGCAGGGGTTGAAGAATTATTTCTTGATGAAATAATTCTTTTTTTGCAAGGCCTTGTTCACGAATTTCAGCCCCAACTCAGCTTTTTCTCCTGTCTTGACTTTAAGGCGCATAAATTCCCCTGTTGTTTCTGGGGGTTCAGACTTTATGTGGCTTTGCAGGAATATTTTGTGATCAACAGCCCCCGGCCCTGTCCCTTCCCAGCAGAGCTCCTGTAGCTCTTTACAAGGTAGAGCAGAACCAACTGTTTTGTACCAACTGTTTCCAGCTCGTGGCCCTGTCCAAACGTCAAGAAACAGAAAGATTTTTCTCCTGACACCTACAGAAAGACTTAAAAATTGAAGTGTTCTCACTGCAGCAAGAAGCAGCTTTTGGATCCCTGAAATGCTGTCGCGTCGTCTTCCCAAACGCAAGAAAGAACAGGAAAAAAATTTGCCTCCTAATTAAAATCCAGTCACAATTTTTGTAGCTTGTTTCTGTAAGAAAGATTCAGTTAAAATTGTCCCCCTTCAGTTATTTTTTTCCTGTCACCTCCCTTCCACTGATGACAACTTTCTTCGCTCAAATAGCCTCGATGCCTTGGGAAGCTTTTGCAGTGGAGCTGGAGGGTTAATTCCCCCTAAATTTAAATCTGTTCTGATATAAAATGTAATCTCCTGCCATCAGCAGCTCCCAGAAATGCTGCTTTGCTAAACTGCCCCGTTTCCAAGCTGTGCTTTGATTTACAGTTTATCCATTCACCGCTCCTTTCGCATTGCTAGTAAAGGCTTTTATTAAGGATGACAGGAATGTTTTATCCACCATCGTAAACAGGGTTTTATTAAAAAGAAAAAAAAAAACAACCAACCCAGAAAGAGTTGGAATGAGAAAAGTGCAGGTTCCCAGTCCTCTTTTCATAACTTATTCGGGGAGACTTTCCAGCTGAATCAGCTGCTGAGTTGCCGTGTTTTTCTCCAGGAGGATGCAAATTTAAGGGATTCGGGGTTGTAACTGTGATACTTTTAGGCTCTGGGGTACCCACAATTACTGCCTGAAGGCTCGGGATTTTGGGATGGAAATAGGCAGTTTATGGCATTCATCCTGCTGGGAATGCAGGAGTCCTGCCTGGCACCCCAGCCTTTTTTGGGGTACACCACATTTATCCTTTCCACTTGCTCTCTCACTCAAAAAATAAGGATACCTCATATTTTTAATCTCTCCTGTGACATTAATTGAGTTGTTGCAGCAAAGGGGTCCTGGGATTTCCCAGAAGCCCTTCAAGAAGCCAAAGGACAGAGAATTATGACACATTGCAGGGCCAATCCCTACACTCCCACATCCTGCTGAGCTTTTTCCAACATCAGTCAGAGAATTCCAGGATGGTTTAAGTGAGAAGGGACTTTAGAACTCATCCATTCCCACCGCCTACCATGTGCAGGGACTCCTTCCACTACCCCAGGCTGCTCCAAGTCCCATCCAACTTGGCCTTGGACACTTCCAGGGATGGAGATTCGATGTTCTTCTGCTCCGCCACCTTTATAGCAAAGAATTTCTTCCTAAAATCTAAATCTGCCTTCCTTCATTTCAAGCCCATGGGGTTCTGGTGCGGACATTTTTTAGGACTCTTCCAGTTGTGCCACAAGGAATATTCAGATGTGCCTCCAAAGAACCGTGCTCAGACTGGCTCTTCACTGGATGAGATTGCTGCTGTTCCTTAAACTTTACATTTTAACGCTTTTAAAAGTAATACTTTAAAACTTCCCTGCTGCCCAGTGCCCCTCAATGTCCTTGGCTGGCTCATTGAAATCTGCTGCAAATCCAAAAAATGCTCAGGAGACTCTGAAGAATCTGAGGGAGCTGCTCACCCGGTAGTCCTGGAATCGGTAAGGTGGAGGAAGACCTTGAAGATCACCAAGCCCAACTGTCTCAATATTCACCACTGCCCCCTGTCCCCAAGTGCCACATCCACAGGGCTGTGAAATCCCTCCAGGGATGGGGATCCAGCAGTGCCCTGGGCAGCTGTGCCAGGGCTGGACAAACCTTTCCATGCAGAGATGTTCCCAATCTCCACCCTGAGCCTCCCCTGGCCCAGGCTGAGGCCGTTCCCTCTGCTCCTGTCCCTGTTCCCTGGGAGCACAGCCCGACCCCCCCGGCTGTCCCCTCCTGTCAGGAGCTGTGCAGAGACACAAGGTTCCCCCTGAGCCTCCTTTTCTCCAGGCTCAGCCCTTTCCCAGCTCCCTCAGCCTCTCCTGGGGCTCCATTCCCTTCCCAGCTCCGTTCCCTGCCCTGGACACGCTCCAGCCCCTCCAGGTCTCTCTTGTCAGGAGGGTCCCAGAGCTGCCCCAGCCCAGGGGGTGCCCCAGCAGTGCCAGCTCAGGGGTTGTTCACTCCTGGTGATGTTCAAACAACATCTCAACACCCCAAGAGCCTCCTCAAATCCATCCTCTGCAATGCCACCGCCGAGCCACCCTCAGGAGAGAGCAATTCCCAGAACAACCCTTCCCTGTGTCCTCTTCCCATTGGAAGGGACGGACTGAGCAGTTCACGGCTCCAGGTGTTTGGTCTGGATCCCACCAGAGGCTTCAGCACGGGACCTGCCTGTCAAAGCAAGGAATCTTCACATCGTGCTGTGCTTTGCACATGGATCCAGCTCCAGAAAATCCCTGGATCTGCTGAGGACACGAATGTGTGGTGGTTCCTGTCCTCCCAAGGCCGTTCCCAGGCTCCTGGAGACCTGCAAATCTCCAGTGAAGAGAAACAAAACAATGGTTGAGAGATGAATTCGTCAGCACGAGAGGACGGTGATGTTTATTGACATCAATGGAATAAATAAACAAGACAATAAATTTGGAATTGCTGCTGGAATGACTCGCTAGTGCTGGATATTGAATTTCACCTGTTTTTATTGTTTGTGGAATGGGCTGCTGGTTTATGCATCATCATCTTTTTGATATACTGATTCTGGATGATTTGATTGCGTATCCTGGGAAAGAAAGAGGGGAAAATATATCCCTGCTAAGCCTGCAACGTGCAGATGAACCAAACCAAGGTCGCCGAGGTAAACTGGTGTTATTCCATTATCCCAGTGTGACAAAGTGACCTGGCTCAGCCTGGGAAATGACGTAAGAGGAAATGCTCCAGAAGCTTCCAAGGCACAAATTTTCTCCCAAATTTCTGAGCACACAAAGCTAAGAACTGGGAAAAGAAATTGTTCTAGATCTCGTGGGCTTTTGCTCTCTGACAGGCCCCTCGTGTGATGGGAGGAGTGGTCCAGGGTGACCCAACCTGAGGATTCTGCACAATAGATTTGATTTTGCAGAACCAAGACTTGCTCAAATCCTGCCCAGAGATCTTGGTTTTTCCTGGGAATTTTGAAAGATTCTTTAGTTTTACACCATTTTTATTTTTCCTGCCTTAAAATCCCTGGGATTTTGCAGCTGTTTTGCCTGAGCTCTTAGGGAATTAACTTGCTTGGGCTTGGAGCCCATATTCTATTGTATCCGAGGAGTTTATGGGAAGAACAGTGACTGTTTGGTCCTGGGTACCTCTTCCTCTTCCTAAATTTTTGGACTGAAAGTACCAACCAGGGTCACAGGTCCCTGGGGACCCATGCAGCCAATCCCATTACCTTAAAACCCATATTAAAGGGCCTAAAATTCATGTTGAAGTAGCATGGGAAGGCTTTCTGTGCTTCCCTTTTCCCAGGAACACGCTCTGCTCCATGGCTGGGACTGGCACTGACTTCCTTGGACCTCCCACCAAAGCTGGCCCTGCTCAGGGCTCTCCCAGGATTCCACCCCCAGGACACGGCAGGGAGGGACAGCAGGCCCGGGAGTCCAGGGATGGGGAATTTTGAGATGGGCACTTCCGAACTGCCCCAAACCTTCAATATTCCCATCTAAAAGGAGGACAGGGAGACATTTGGTCCCAGGCTGGGCTGGCTGTGACCCCCAGCTGGGCTTCTAGTTCCAAAGAGAAGGAACTAACTCTAGGATTGTCTCTTCCCCAGCAAGAACAGGACATTCCCCTGCTTTCAGTCAGGCCTGAAAAGAGTAAAAAAAAAAAAAAAAAAATCCAGTGTTCAATGGTCAGCCACCAGCTGGACAAAGGCCACCACCACTGGTTTGCCTTAAATCATCTCCTGGTTCTTTCTGCTTTTCCTAAATACAGTTTCCCCTCAAATCAGCTTCCGGTTCTTCTTAATTTTCCCAAATGCAGGATTCACAGCACAAGAGCTGATCCCACAAGGCTGTGATAGCCCTGGATTCTCTCTCCCTGGAGAGCTCCATGACTCCTGTGCCTCTGTTCCACCCCTTGTGAGGAAATTTCTCTAGGTATTGAATATTATTTGGAAAGCTGATCCCAGGAATGCATTTCTTACCCCCCAGCACCACTGCAGTGACACTGGCATTTCTGAGCACAGGAATTCCCTGCCAGGTGCTGCCCCACTGCTCCAGCACATTCAAAACTCATCAGCTTTATGGTTTCCTTTGTATTTATTTCTCCATGAGTCTCCCCTCCTTCTTCCCTGGCAGCTGCAAAGAAGCTGGAGGGCTCCAGTTCCCAGAGGAGCCTGCAGAACTGGAGCAGGTTCTCCCCTGCCACAAGCGTCAGTCAGGAGCTGGATGGGGTCTCTACTTCTCAGCCAGGGGTGGGAGCTGATTTCCCAAGTTTTCAGCGTGATTTGTGTTCAATTGATTAAAATCCTGCCTTGCCCAGCGGATCTGAGCGTTCTCTATTTCCAACGTGACCCCAGTTTGTGTTCGAATAAAAGCAGCATTAAAGGGAGACTTTGGTGGCTTTGGCTCCTTCTGGCTTGAAGGAGAATTTAGGGAGTTTCCATTTCAAGGCTTTGGAAGAGTAAAAGTCTCAGCAAACCCGGGTATTATTGACAAAAGCTGAGAAATAACATCCTCCAAAGGCCACAAATCTCCCTGTGAGGAGAGAGAACGATCACAGCTATTAATCCTACCTGGATAGGGTTGTGCTGATGGCGCTGTAGGAACTCGTTTAGAAGAGAAATTAACTAATGACGTTAAATTCAGGTGTCCAGGACTGTTTAGCAGTGAGTATTTCTGATGAGCAGGTGAGTGTCACTGTCCCCACGGGCTCCCCGTACCTGCACCTTGGGGTTATTAACCCTCTCTGGGTAATTGGCTGCTGCGGTGCGGTTGAACGCAAGCAGCTGGCACTTCATCTTCATAAGAAAGGAGATGTTAATGAGCTTAATTGTCTCCCTGCACCCACAGAGCGATTATCCCTCTCCGAGATAAGGGAGGGGAGGACTCAGCACTTCTGAGAGTTCCCCAACCTCATCAAAAGGCCGAGCCGGGTTTTTTAATGAGCTTCTGAGGTTCGCAGTGATCCCCCTCCCGTGCAGGGGCTGACAGCAGGACACAGCAGCGCCAGCCAGACATTCTCTGTGTGTCAGGTTGTTCAATAGTAATCACAGCGCTCAGCCACTTAAACCCAAATCCCTCCAAATGAAAATGTCCTGCCTGACACGCTGGATACGGCCCCGTGTGCACAGAAAGAAAACGCATTCCCAGTCTGAAAAATCTGCTTTATATTAGCCTGATGTTTAAGTCATTTGTCTTAGGCTGTAAAAAGACACAGTTGGAAGAAGCATAATGTGATGGGGGAAATATTGAAGCCTGTAAAGATCAATTTTAGGAGCAATTATTCTCTTTTCAAAATCAAAATTCCGTGCTGCTGGTCTCTGTACAGAGCCAACAAGAAAGCTCCTCATCCCCCCTACAGTAAAACTCCAAATGCTGTTTCCTCCAGCTGCTCTCCCACACCCCGGTGCTGATCCAGCAGATGTTTGGGCAGGAAAAGTGGTAATGAACAGGAATTGATGCTAATATTAAAATTAGCTGTTTTCATTTCAGCCTCCTACAAGCCCCAGGAACAAAATCAATCCGTGTTTGCCAGCTGAAAGGCAAATGTCCAAAGAGAGAAGCGCTCGTTTTCAGGTTCTGCCAATTCTCTGGGAAAGCAGAGAAGGGAAGAAATGTAATCCCAGTGCTTGTTACAGGTTTCTTAAGACAGTGCCTATTGGGAAGGCTCTGGAATGGTTTCCCATGACGGATGTAAAGGATGTTGCTTTGCAGGAGGTTGGGCTCAGACACGATGGATGATTCTGTGGTCGCACATTTGCCATACAAAGATGGAGAAGGGTCTGGAGGGTCCATAGGAGGGGCAGCTGAGGGCACTTGGAATGTTCAGGTGGAGCAGAGGAGGCTGAGCTCAGACCTCACCAGGGGCTGCAGCTCCTCCCGAGGGCAGCTCTGATCTCTGCCCTGGGACAGGGACAGCACCCAGGGCACGGCTGGAGCTGGGTCAGGGCAGGCTCAGGCTGGAGATCAGGAAAGGTTCTTCCCCCAGAGGGGGCTGGCACTGCCCAGGCTCCCCAGGGAATGGGCACGGCCCCGAGGCTGCCAGAGCTCCAGGAGCCTTTGGACAGCGCTGCCAGGGATGCCCAGGGTGGGGTTGGTGGGGGTCTGGGCAGGGACAGAGCTGGATCAGTGATCCCTGGGGGTCCCTCCCAGCTCAGGAGATTCCATGATTCTGTGATTTTTTGAAACCCTTTCCTACTGCAGTTCCCAATGGGAAATGACTCCTGGATGAGTTCCAATGAGCAGCCTGGGCAGTAGTGGAGATCTCTTCCTCCAGTGACCACCCCTGAGGGCTCCAAAGGGCAGAGTTCAGCGTTGGGAATGCAGCTGGTACCAGCTTGGAAAGCACCCAGATGGGGGAACCCAGACACCAACCATTCTGTGTCACCCTCTGCAGTCACCTCCCTGCTCAGAGACCTTAAAGCAGGAGCACAGTGAGGAGAAAGGGAGAGAAAATGGGATCCAGGAGACATAAATGTATTTACTCTTGGATCTGGGTTGTTCTGCAGTAGATATGGGGATAAAATAGTGCTGGGCCTAAAGTCCCCTTTGATGTCTTTGGGGAGCTCTAGACTTAGACTTTGTCACTGCTCTGTGTCACTGCCCTGTGTCACCGTGCTGTGTCACTGCCCTGTGTCACTGCTCTGTGTCACTGCCCTGTCATTGCCCTGTGTCACTGCTCTGTGTCCCTGCTCTGTGTCTCTGCTCTGTGTCACTGCCCTGTCACTGCTCTGTGTCTCTGCTCTGTGTCAGTGCTCTGTCAGGCCACAGGGTTAGACACAATGACATTCTGATCCACCCTGGGCTGTGCATCGTTCCAATTCCAGCATTCCTTGTCCACACAGGAGCTGGAAGGAAAGCCTGGGGGGAGAGCTGCTGGAGGTGGAGCGGGCAGTGCCCAGTTCCAGGTGGGGAGGGTCCAACCCTCTCCCAGATGTGCTGGGGCTCTCTGATATCAAGGCCAGAGTCAAGGAGCAGCGTTTGAAGCATTGCTGGAAGGGCTCCCAACAGGAGCCTCTGAAGAGGGCAGCTTGCCCTGCCTGCCTTGTTAGCCCAGCGGCAAGGAACCAGCATCAGCCTTCAACCTTTTCTCTTTCGCAGCTCTGTGCCTTGCTGCTTTTCTCCGTCAGGGATTCCTCACCAGTACAGGGCTCTGTGCAGTGAGCCGGGTGCCAGGTGGACATTCCAAAGCCTGGCAGGAAGTGAGGGGGTTCCAGTTTCACAGGGGTGAGGAGCAGAATGTGTGTTCTGAGGTGAGATCTGCTGTTCCTTGGTGCTGGGGGATCGCTCTGCTCGGCTTGAGCCCGGTGGGTTGGAGATGTCTGGAGGTGAATCGCGGATGCTGGAACAGCTCCAGCTGTGCCCAACAAAGCCCTCAGTGCCAGCACCCCCTGGGGCTCAGGGCTGTGTCCCTCAGCCGGAGTTTTTGGAGGTGTGAAGGTGCCTGACTCAGACT
This sequence comes from Riparia riparia, assembly GCA_020917445.1. Taxonomy (NCBI): domain Eukaryota; kingdom Metazoa; phylum Chordata; class Aves; order Passeriformes; family Hirundinidae; genus Riparia; species Riparia riparia. The sequence continues at coordinate 31,616 of JAIXNV010000324.1, forward strand.
TTGCTTAATCCTGAAGAGTCCTAAGGGAGGGGCCCCCTGTGGTTTGGATTTATCGCCTGCTTAGATCAGATAACATTGGTGCAGCAGGAAAACAGTGGACTATGTAGTCCTAGTCCTAGCCCTAGTCCTAATCCTAGTCCTAGTCCTAATCCTAACATGGATAAACCTCAACATATTTCCGTGAGCAGAAGTGAGGACTCATTTTGAACAGAACCACTACAACTAACACAGTTCAATGTCCAGAGCTGAGATTTCAGTGGCCCAGAACAAGCTTGGACAGGGAGAAACCTCCTGAGTAGAATTTTGTCTTCCTGACACTGGGAATTGAAATTTTCAGCCAGTTTTCCACAGGTGTTGTGTCACCGAGACACACAAAGCAGTCACATGCAGACAAGAGATTTTTGCAAAGCAGAGGTCCTTCCGATCCCAGCTCACTGCTCAGAGAGCGGAGAGAGGAGGAAGCGAAAGAGACCCCTTTGTTTATTCTTTTACTTTTTATACATTTGTGGGTCTGGCAGAAGATTGGCTTTTTGGGGTTTCCACCCCTCAGCCTCAGTGGCCAGACCAACTGTCAGTTACAATTGTTCTCAGGTTAGAAATATGCAAACAAAGGACAGAGAATGAAAAACAAAGGATTTGTTTATGTTACAACTGTGGGAAAAGGTAGAAACTGCTCTAATATTGTACAGTAACTAAAAGATCTGACTCCATTATGAAATTCAAAAAAGCTAAATAAAAAAAACTCAGAAAAACCAGGGTAACAGTGTTGTCCCATCCTTTCCAGAGTGGGATTTGAAGCAGCTGAAGAACATGCATGAGAACAGAAAAATGAGCAACAGGAGCAGGGCCTGACCCTGAGGTTTTGGTGTCCTCCGAGAAGAGGTGACACCAGGGAAGGGCAGGATTTGTGCTGGCAGGAATCTGTGCCCAGCCGTGCCACAAGGCGGGACAGAGCTGCTGTGGCTCGGCAGCCACCACTTTGTGTGACAGTGACACAACTGCGTCACCCTGCCCATCCCCTCTGGTCCCTGACAACCACAAAAACACAGGGACCATGGAAGGATTTTGCTTTCTGCTCCCAAGAGGAAAAGGGAGAAACTTTAAATGGGGCTCTGGGCAACCTGAGGTATCTGAGGTCCATTGCAGGGTTTGGGATTAAGTGGCCTTTAAAGTTTCCTTCCAACCTGAATATTCTGTAATTCCATGATTTTGTGCCCTCTCCACCTGCTCTTGTCCTTTCCTGACACATTTATTGCTTTGGCCATTTCAGCCTCAATTTTTGGAGGTTTCTGATCTTTGTAATCTTCTGATCTTTGGTCTTTTAGACAGCGGCATTTTGTCATCACAGTGTGGGCAATAATCATTCCATAATTGCTTCTGTCTTACAGCAAAGGAAAATAATTCTGACCTGGACTCAAAGGAAATGTCACGCACCTCAGGCCAACGGGGAAAATTGATCCTTGTGATGACAATTGAACAGCCATGGAGATGTTCTTTAGCCACTTGGAAAGGTCATCTTCCCTCTTCCTCATGTCCTCCCAGACACTGTCTGGCACGTGCCATGGACTGCGTCTTCTTCTCAGTGATGTCCCCAAATCCATCTTCCAGTAAATTGTCATGGAATATCCACCAGAATCATGGAATCTCCTGAGCTGGGAGGGACCCCCAGGGATCACTGATCCAGCTCTGTCCCTGCCCAGACCCCCCACCAATCCCACCCTGGCATCCCTGGCAGCGCTGTCCAAAGGCTCTTGGAGCTCTGGCAGCCTCGGGGCCGTGCCCATTCCCTGGGGAGCCTGGGCAGTGCCAGCCCCCTCTGGGGGAAGAACCTTTCCTGAAATCCAACACTTGGACCGTGTCATCTCCAGCTGGGTGATACCTCTAAGCCTCATTCAGGAGCTCCCGGGCTCCCGTCTCAGCTTTTCCAAGCTGCCACTTTGCAGTATAAAAGCTTGGGATGCTCTTCACCGTGTGCCTGAGGCAGAGCTCCGTGTTCCTCTGGCTGTCCCTTCAGTCACGCTGTTGCCAGGCTGCCAGCACAGAAATTCCTCCAGGGAGGCAGCTGTTTTCTCTCTAATCCTGCCCAGGTGTGTCCCAGGGAGAGGCTGTTGCCCCACCTGCCAGTGCCCTGCAGAGCAGCGCCGTTGCCACTTCAGCACTGAAGCATTTTAATTAATTGTCAACAGTTTTTTAATATATAGATTTAGCAGCTCTGCCTGAGTAAACGCTGTTTCAGAGATTAAATTCTGTTTGGATTAATGGCCTCTGACAGCTTTTCCTACTTTGCAAACAAAGTGGGTTTGAAGTGTAATAAAACAGAGAGTGGGAGGCATTGAACACGGGGAGCTGCTGGAGCTGGGAGCCGAGGGAAACCTCGGCAGCCTCCATCCAGAGGAGCCCTCAGGGTGGACAAACACAACTTGCAGGCACACAGGGGTTTGTCTGATGTGGTTTGTGCTCTTCCAATGCCTGGTGTCTTGTTTTTCCAGCTCCATCCCCACTCCAGGCACACCCTGGGCTGGTTCTTCTCCCTGGGCCATGGTGGAGAGGAGAATAAAGCACATCGATGGGAGTTCTACTTCCCGAAAAGCTCCGAGAGGACAGTTTGTGGCTCCCAGGATCTGGTGTGGGTTTCCCCTGGTTTTACAGCCAGTCCCAAGTGGATCAGCCTTTTAGATGGAGCATGGCAATGACTAGTGAGGTCTTTCCAGCAGGACACAGCTCCTGTTCCATGCACAGTTCCCATTCCATGTTTTTGAGGCTGAGGTGCAGTTTAGAGACCCAGACCATGGAGAGAGGGGAATGACGGAACGGAATCACTGGGCAGCTGCAGCCAAGCACTGCTGCATGGGCTGAGCCAATCCTACAGGAGGGCTGCAGCCAGCTGGGAATCTGTCTCCAAACCTCAGGAAAATGCCCTGACAGCCTCCTCCCCATGATAACACAGATTTCCTCCTTCCCATGACATAACACAGGCATCCTCTGGGTTGCTCGGGAGAGGAGGGATGACCTTGGAGACAATGCCATGTGTCCAGGGGCAGGGTTAAAGCACCTGCTCCTGTATGCCCCAGGCTTATAAACTCCCCCAAGACAGAGATGTGGCTCAGGAACCAAGGGCTCTGGAAAGGATATCCCACCCCACATAACTCTGTCATTTGCATGGGAACCTGGCACATCCTGTCCCCAAGGCACCTTCACAAACCTGAGGTGCCTTCACTGCCCATTTCACAGAAATATTTCAGTGGATGATGGATGAGGTTCTGGTTCCCTGTTCCCGGGAAACTTGGGTTGAGTTTGTGTAGCTTCGGTTTGGATCTCAACAGGGCCATTGGTTCAGAGCCCACCTACCCTGATCTGTCATCATTCAGAGTTTTAGGACATCTTGAGCTTCCTCCTCATGGAATTTGGGAGCTGGGATGCACAAAACCATCGAGACAAAATCCAGGAGAAGGAGGAGCAGCAAACTCCCTTCAGCTGAGCAGGTGCCCAGCTCCTCCTTCGAATGAATTTGTTGAATTTCTGAGTGTTTTACAGTAGAGGCTGGAGAACTCTTAAATGTGGATATGTTTTATTCATGAAAGTGGAACTTTAAGACATTAAAGCACACGGGTTGTATGACAGTTTTATGAACTTGAAATGAATGATCGTAACAAAGGACTCCAAACATATTAGGAAGTAATTATCAAATAACTTGTTAATGGTATCCAGGAGCCATGCTATGTGACAGAGCACTGCTCTGAACTCTAAACCCTCATGTGATCATTTTGGGGCTAGGAAGGAGCAAACCTCAGCTTCAAAGGCAATGAAAATGTTCATTACAAATAACATCCAATAACTAACAATAATCAGGATTAATGGCACTGTCAATGCTGATTCAGCCAGAAGGATTTTTTTTAAGTTAAAAGTGTACCCAAAAATCACTTGAAGCAGAAGCTGTTTTCCCAAATCATATTATTTCATAGCAAAATCATTTCCTTGGACACACACTGACCTTCTCAGTGTGGCTGAACACGGATTGCCTTTCATCCAGGATGGAGGCAGGGGGAATGATTAGAGATAAGGGGTGTTATCAACCGTAATTCACTGGAGCATGTGCTGGATCAATGGGAGTCTTTAAAGTGAAATTGTGGTGTCTCCTTCCTAAAGCTCTGCTTTAAATCAGCCCCACGTGGAGGCACAGAACACAGTGCAAACTCTACTGGTGTAGAACTGGAATTGCCATCTCAGGAAAATCCAAGACCCCAAAATGATATTTTACCCTGTGCAGGTTAGAAAAATCCCCTAAGTATTTAATTTTGGCACTGCAAATATTTCGGTTTGGCTGCATTTTTAACACTTTATATCAGTTCTTGTATCCATAGGCAGATTATCCATGCTATGAAATACCTGTGCCATTACCGTCGGATTGGCCTCAGTGCTTCCATGAAGAAATTGATCCTAATATCCAACCTGACCCTTGTCTTCTCCTGTCCCTGTTCCTTCTTGGCTGTCCCCTCCTGTCAGGAGCTGTGCAGAGACACAAGGTTCCCCCTGAGCCTCCTTTTCTCCAGGCTCAGCCCTTTCCAGCTCCCTCAGCCTCTCCTGGGGCTCCATTCCCTTCCCAGCTCCGTTCCCTGCCCTGGACACGCTCCAGCCCCTCCAGGTCTCTCTTGTCAGGAGGGTCCCAGAGCTGCCCCAGCACAGGGGACAGGCACTGCCCTGCTCCTGCTGCCACCCCAGGGCTGGCACAGCCCAGGTGCCCTTGGCCTCTTGGCCACCTGGGCACACCTGGGCACACCTGAGCACACCTGGGCACACTTGGGCACATCTGGGCTCACCTGAGCACACCTGGGCACACCTGGGCACACCTGGGCACACCTGGGCTCGTGTCTAGACATTCTCACCAGCATCTCCAGGGCCTTTTTCAGCTTCCAGCCTGGAGCATTCCATGGGGTTGTTGTGACCCAAGTGCAGGATCTGACACTTGCCCTTGTTGACCCTCACCCTGTTGTCCTTGGTCCATGGACCCAGCCTGTCCAGATCCCTCTGCAGACCCTTCCCACCCTCCAGCACATCCACACTCCCCCAAATCGGTGCCATCATGAATTTGCCAAGCCATGAGGTATTTAAGAAGAAGATTTTACCCAGGGCTGGCCCCAGTCCTGAGCCCTGGGGACACCTGAGTGGAGCTTTCCCAGGCCCCAGAGGAAGAAGCAGTGGCTGGTGTTTCTGACCCACCTCCCTTGTCCCTGGGAAGGGTGACTGGGCCAGGTTTGGAGCACCATAAACCTCCAGATGTGGTGGTTAAGGCAATCAGAGCCCCAGGCTGTGGGGAACACCCAAATTCACTGATGTGGCCCTGCATGAGAGTCCCATAAGTCTGGAAATGCTGCACCAAACCCTCAGTTTGCTGCAGTTGTCCTGGCATTCAGTTATCCAAGGTGTCCTGATTCTCCAGTGCCCTGCAAATGGAGAGCTGGATGAGTCCAGCAGCTGGTTTGTACCAGCCAGATAAAAAGGGCTACAAATAATAAATCAATGACTCAGGCCAGAATAAATAATCTTTTTTTCCCTGTGTTCTTGGCAAATGGGCTCAGGATCACAGCAGAGCCCAGAGGAGATGCCCATGGCTGGGAAGGATTTAGGAATTCAGGGGCCTTTTGTGGATCAGGCAATTATCAGAATAGAAGGACTTGCTTTAATTATTGGTTTGTTTTTCTGGGAGTGCCAAGCAGCCGCTCTTGCTCTAATGAAGGAACTGAACCAAGGGGACTCCTCTGAACCCGGAGACATTTAATCCCCAAAGCTCCAGCTGGGGCCTTAATCTGCCTCTATTTGGAGCCAGGAGCACAGGAAATGAAAACTCTCTGGGAAGATGGATGTGCCCCACTTGCTGCTGCAGACAACCCTTCACTGCCACTCCCAGAAATATCCCTTGATTCTTTCACCCATGGAAGCAGCTCTGTTATCACAGAACCACATCAGGTTATTCTGGCCCAGTTTACCAGTGGCAGCCTTTGATCTGTGTAATTCCATTTGCCGTTCACTGAACTGGCTTTGATATTTTTCATTCAACCTTTATTGTAGAAACTTTAACACTCAGGTCCCAATAGTGAGGCAGAAGCACTAATTTTGGGGTTTCAGATAGAGCTGCTGCACTTGTTACTCAGCAGTCACCCCAAACCTGATAAATCTGCTGGATGGGTGACGAATGTGTCTTGGCTTGCTGCCATTCCAAATTCCGGGTGGAAGTTCTGGAATCCCCTTCCCCTGAGCTCACCCTCTCAGCCTCTCTCCGCTGTAATTGTGACCTCTCCTCCCGGCCAGGACTTCGCTCCCTCACCGACTCCCGTGCGGTTCCAGCACCAAGGACAGGTTTCATTCCAAACGCCGCCTGAGCCTCCCTTAATCTCACCGCTGCTCCTCCATTATCACACCTGCAGAACGTTCCTTGTGCTCATTTAAATGGAATGACAGGAGAAGCGCCGCCTCTCTGCCCTCAGTACCTTTAAAAGTCCAACCCCGACACTCCACACTTTTCATTGTGTTTCTGCCTTTCCCAATGGTGGGAGATTATTCCCCGTTCTTCAAGCCCCACTTCAGTGCACTAAACTTTGCTGAACTATTAATTACTTATTAATTGGATGTTGCAAACAATAAACATGCCAGAGTGTCTCACGAGCTAAGATTTAGCTCTTTAATAAGGACATCCAGGAGCTGAAAATCTGCTGGTATTAAACCTTTGGAGACAGAGCAAATTGTAACTTCAGCTTTCTTTCTCGATCATGTCCTTAATGTTGTAAATTTTAAACAGAGGGAAAAAAAACCCCCACACCCACATAAAAGCAATTGTGAACAAATTGGTCCTGAATGTGAGTAGTTCAGTAAACAAAAAGTTCTTAACCAGGAGAGCAATGGCAGATTTCCAAACACTGGGCTGAGGGACTGTGAATCCCTTCCCATCCCTTTAATCTCTAAAGAAATTTGATCTCAGCAGGATGATATGAAGGACTTCACCCAGGAAATCTCATCACATTCCCAGGCAGCTGGGGAGGCATGACCTGGCCGAATCTCTCAGGTGCTGTTCCTGGGGATGTCAGGATCTCTCCGTGGTCTGTTTGCCCGTGTTCAGCTGGGGGCAAGGCCAAGGGATTGGAGGATTAATGGCTGTGGGATGGTGCAGGGTGTGCTCAGAGGAGCCTGGGAGCAACAAAAGCTCTTAAATCTGTCACATCAGCTTCCCCTCACAACCGCAGCCAGAGCAGCAGGCGGAGCAAGGAGCGCTGAGCCTGTGCAGAAAACTGCACGGCCACTGGCCAGGGATGGATGTAAAATCCTCTGACTCCAGGACGGCTGCAGCCCTGCCCATCCCCGGACAGTAATTGGAGCAAGATACAGGAAATCAAGCTTAGGCTTGTCGGAAATGACACAAAGTTCAAATTTTTTTAATGTAACTTTAGTTAGGGGTTTTGTTCGCCTTTGACCAGAGGGAAGGGAATTGAAGTTTCTTTTCAAAGGAGTGTTCCACCACTCGAGGCCTGATGAGCTGAACATCTCGGCAGGCTGGGAGTAGCACAGAAGATACCAAAAGATAATGACCATTAACGACCATTGAGGAACATCAACTCCAGACGTCGCCCCTGGCACGGTCCAAGACACCTGGCCTGGAGAGAGGGAGATAATGAGAACCCAGCTAACATCTGAGGG
>JAIXNV010000325.1:0-39170 GCA_020917445.1 Riparia riparia
GTTCCAAATTATCTCAGTTTTGTTTTCATTCACATTGCTTCTCATCATATCTCTTTCCTGAGCATTTATTAGACTTTGTTCCCTGATTTCAAGATTCCATTCTCTATCCAGAAAGGAAGATATTGCCTTGGGGAAAGGGAATGAAATCTTGCGATTTCAATGAAGATTTATTGGGCAAGCTTTCTTCCCTTTCCCTGCACTTCTCCTCCCATCCACTTTTTGCTTTTCACATGCTTTCAAAATTTTCCCATTTTCATTTTAAGCTTGCATTTCTTCAATTTCTTTTCCTCTCCTTTTATTTGCCTTTCTCACCTGATGTTAGCATTGGAATTGGAGTAGGTCTGACAAGTGTTGGTCCTTTTCAATGCCCCTCATTTCATCTCAGTCCATTTGGTCTCAATCACTCCAGTTCCAAATTTCCTCGGTTGTTTTCATTGCAATCTTTCTCATCGTATCTCGTTTCCTGAGCGTTTTTTAAACTGTTCCGTGTTTTCAAGATTTCATTCCCTTTCCTGAAAGGAATTCTTTATTTCAGGAAAGGGAAGGAAATCTCTCAATGATAATGAACATTAATTGGGCAAGTTCCATCACTTTCCCTGCACTTCTCATCCCATTCATATTTTACTTCTCATGTGTTTTCAAAATTTTCCCTTTTTTGATTTTAAGCTTACATTTCTTCAATTTCTTTTCATCTCCTTTTATTTGCATTTCTTGCCTAATTGCAGCATTAGAATTGGAGTATTTTGGCAAGTGTTGGCCTTTTTCACTGCCCCTCCATTCATCTCAGTCTATTTGGTCTCAACCACTCCAGTTCCAAATTTTCATGGTTCTTCTCATTTGCACTTTTTCTCATCATATCTCCTTTCCTGAGCCTTCGTTAGATTTCATTCCCTGTTTTGAAGATTTCATTCCCTTCACTAAAAGGAAGACTTTGCTTTCAGGAAAGGGAATGAAATCTTGCAATTTCAATCAAGATTAATTGAGCAATCTTCTGTCCCTTTCCCTGCACTTCCTTTCATCCCATTCACTTAGTGCATTTCTCGTGCTTTCAAAATTTTCCCATTTTCATTGTAAGCTTGCATTACTTCAATTTCTTTTCTTCTTATTATTTATTTCTATTTCTTGCCAGATTTCAGCAATTGAACTGGAGTACGTTTGGCAAGCGTTGGTCCTTTTCAGTGCCCCTCATTTCATCTCAGTCCATTTGGTCTCCATCACTCCGGTTCTAAATTATCTCTGCTGTTTTCATTCGCACTGTTATCCATCATATCACCTTTCCTGAGCGTTTGTTAGAGTGCGTTCCTTGTCTTAAAGATTTCAATGAAGATTCATTGGGCAAGCTACTGTCCATTTCCCTGCACTTTTTGTCATCCCATCCACTATTTACTTCTCACGTGTTTTCAAATTATTCTCATTTTCATTTTAAGATTACATTTCTTCAATTTCTTTTCCTCTGCTTCTTTTATTTACCTTTCTTGCCTGATTGCAGCATTTGAATTGGTGTATTCTGGCAAGTCTTGGTCCTTTTCACTGCTCCTCCTTTCATCTCAGTCCACTTGGTCTCAAAAACTCCGGTTCCATATTTTCTTGGTTATTTTAACTCACATTATTTCTCATCATGTCTCCTTTCCTGAGTGTTTATTAGAATTTGTTTCCTGTTTACAAGATTTCATTCTCTTTCCAGGAATGAAGACTTTCCTTTCGATAAGGGAATGAAATCTTGCCATTTCAATGAAGAATTATTGTGCAAGCTTCCGTCCCTTTCCCTGCACTTCTTCTCATCCCAGTCCCTTTGTGCTTTTCACGTGCTTTCAAAATTTTCCATTTTTCATTTTAAGCTTGCATTTCTTCATTTTCTTTCCTCTTCTTCCTTTCTTTCCATTTCTTGCCTGATTGCACCATTTGAATTGGAGTACATTTTTGAAGTGTTGGTCCTTTTCAGTGCCACTTTTTTCATCTCAGTCCATTTGGTCTTACTCACTCCGTTTAGAAATTTTCTCAGTAGTCATCATTCGCACTGTTTGTCACCATATCTCCTTTGCTGACTGTTTATTAATTTTTCTTCTCTGTTTTCATGATTTCCAGGAAGAAAACTTGGAGAAGCTTCAGTCCCTTACCCTGCACTTCTTGCCATCTCATTCACTTTTTGCTTTTCATGTGCTTTCAAAATTTTCCCTTTTTCATTTTAAGCTTGCGTTTCTTCTATTTCTTTTACTCTCCTTTATTTCCCTTTATTGCCTTATTGCAGCATTTGAATTGGAGTACTTTTAGCAAGTGTTGATCCTTTTCAGTGCCCCTCATTTCATCTCAGTCCATTTGGTCTCAATCACTCCATTCCCAAATTTTCTCGGTTGTTTTCATTCGCACTCTCATCATATCTCATTTTCTGAGCATTAGACTTTGTTCCTTGTTTTCAAGATTTCATTCCCTCTCCCAAAAGGAAGACTTTTGGTTTTTAGTTTTGAGATTTAGGTGGTTGTCATAGTTTTGGTACTTACTTTTTTTGTGAGAGAGAGAGACTAGGAGAAAAAACAAAGCAGGCTTAACTTTAAAATTAACAAATAGTTTATTAACTTACACTAAAAGAATAAAAAAAATCCAGAAAGTTGGAAAAAAACTAAAATGGAATGAAACTTCAAAAAACTTTTCCCTCTCTTTACAAACTGTTCACTTTCTTACAAAACAACATAAAGAGACAAAACTTGTAATTTTCAGTCAGTTCTACTATCTGATAATAGTCTTTTATCAATTCATTAGGGGAAGAGTATCTTTTTGAGTCATGGATCCCACTGACAACTTAGAACAGTTCTCTTGTGGGGTTTAAACTGTCACAAAAGCAACTGCCCGGAGAAACCTGCCTTTGTGACCTTCCCAGGAGCAGTTTCCCAAGCTGCTTATGGGTCATGGGTCTTAGACTTTTGCATACTGGGGTGTTACTTTTTAAAGATGAATAACTCTAAAGCAAAGGATTCTTTAGTTCAAGGTACAGAGGTATCTTTTTACTTTTTCACTGGCACAGGGGTTTCTCATTTTATTTTTGTTTAAGCATCTTATAGGATATTTAGTTCATCATAAATACCTTTGCTTAAATCTACACACAAAACAATCATCTCCCTAAATGCATATTTTTCTTATAATTTAAAAGAATGACTTAAATATAGAGTTCATTTCCATGGCTCAAGTAAGAATAGAGCAACTAACTCTTTAACCCTCTGTCCCAATAGTCTTTTTACTCTTGCTTTACTGACTTCATCCTGCTGTTCTTTATGTTCACTCTGTCTTTTTTCACTCTCTCAAAAAAAGGCTGAGCTCTGGAAGCTTCATGCTGCTAAGAAAGAGTTAAATCTCCTTAGAGTTGTTGTTTTTCCTCTGTAGCTCTTAGTGTTAAATGTTTTAAGGCCAAGCTGATGGAAGAAAAAGAACTCACAGAAACATCAGAGGTCGAAGCACCCAGGCAGTCCAGAATTATAAAAAACAAACAGGATTATAAATACTTTCTCAGCCCACCCCTCAGTGTAAATCGGGGTGGTTTCAGCCTGAATAGTGCTCATAGCTCTTATCAAGAATGTAGCAGAAATTTCTCCCTTCCCCAGAAAAAATCTGAAGAAAGTAGCTTAAAAACCAGCAACTTCCCTTTCTACCCCCTTCACCCGAGAGCCGATGGAATCTGGCCAGGCCTCCGGCCAGCTCCTCCCCACCCCCAAAAGGGGGGAAGCAGCAAGCCCAGCTCAATGTTACCTGTCTCTCTCCAGCCAAAGTAAAAAGAAAAAAGACCTACCTACAGGAAGTGAAGGAGTTTTATATAGTACTTCCCAAAGTCGCAATTAACAATTTTAATAGTTAGAATAGATGTTAATATTCTAACTAACTCTCTAATAGGTCTCTGCCTCTTCGAAAACAATTCCCAGGTCCTGACCTGGAGAATTTTTTTACATTCTTTAATAGTTAAAAGCTAAACTGTACTAAATCATGACAGTGGTTTTAGAGTCTTTTTGCTTTTTGCAAAGCTTTGAGCTAGACGCAAGAAAGAGACAGTGTCTTTAGGTTCTGATTTTTCAAGGTTGCATGCTTTGTTTATTGTTTCTTATCTTACAATTTTCTCAGTGCCTAACAAAGGTCTGTGCAGCTGCTCGGGCATTTGATGACTCCTCGACTCCTCCCGGACTGGGCTGTTGCCATTTTTATACTAATTGTTACGTGTTCTTTATTTATCATTATTTGCCAATACTTATCACTTATACTAAACAGGTCATCTCTACTTTGACTAAATCTCCTGAAACTACTTTGTGCTAATGTCACTGCAGAAAATGGAGTGAGAGAAGAAGAAAGAAGAAGCAGGAGACAACGCCCCAAATCCTCCATCTTGCTCCCATTCACTTCCATACTAAAAACCCAAACCCACTGTTTTCTCACCCTGTGATAAGCTAAACTCCTATCTTTCACACTCTTGTGGCTTACAATCCTTCCCGCAGTGCAGGAAGCCTTTCCCATGGACTGAGATCAAAGCCAATGTCCCTCTGGGCTCTGGGCCAGGGTCCCAGACCCCCCTGTCCAGGTCTCTGACCCTCCAGGGCAGCCAAAGGCATGCCCTGGACTCCCAACATCTCCCCCTCCTGTTTGAATTTAAAATACTCTTTTGGTAATTTTGTTTATGGCTTGCTGTATGCATTGAAGTAAACATGGCAAGATTATGAGAAGAATTAGAAGCTTTACAACAGTATATACAAATGTTTTTAATTTATTTTTTACAATGGTGAAAGGTTAAACAAATTGAATGCACTATCTATTTATGACAGTTACTTCTTTAAGTTTGTTTATATTCTTTCGTAATTGCTTGATGTTTTTATGATGGATTTGGAATGATCTGACAAATTTATGCAGCACGTTCTCTTAAATTTTTTACACTTATGCTTGTGTGTCAGCAATAGATAATCTGTTGCTGCTTTGTTTTGGACATTTGCTTGTCTTACACTGTTAACGGTTAATAACATGTCGCTTAGTGCAAGAAAGGTGGCTTGGGCATATTTGCTCAGTTAACAACTTACTTGATCTAATTGTGTCAAGGCTATTTTTGATGCTGTTTGTGGTGAAAAAAGTGCAACTGCAATTTTTTGAGTTTTGTTCTATGCGTGAACATTGTTATTACAATTTGGATTATATGTTTTGATAGATTTTTTTTCCTATATTTTTGGGTTTTTAGCAATGTTATGTTGGGTGTTAGCAATGAAAGCATTCTAACGCTGCATGGACTACTTTGGACATTTGTGGGGATTGTGGGCTAAATTTTGTCTCTACAGATGAAAAAGATTTTTTTTTTGGCAATTGTGCTGGAACATGGTTGGATGGCTTGTCTAGCATCTTAGTGTAATTACACTAAGATGATGAATTTTTGCAAAAATTGAGGTTTGGAGTGACGTCTATTGTTTTGTTTTGTGCTACTCTAGAAAGGCTGAATTTCACACAAAATTGCATTTGGACTGATTTAAGGATTTCTAGTTTTTGAGGTTCAAAAGGAGCTACTGGAAGGCATTTTGTCTAAACATTTTATTTGTTTACTGGATTTACAATGGACTTTGAAATAGCTGGAGGGGTGTTTTTTGGAAGCGGCTATTTGTTTACTGGCAACCCTACTAAACATGTTGAGAAGGGGTTCTTTGGCTTTGAGTGCGTTAAGCAGATAGTATCTAAACTTGATGCATTGGCTAGAGATCCTTAAACTTTTTTTTTTTTTTTTTTTGGTTGTGCTAATGGCAAAACGGCTGCATTGCTTAAGGCAACTAAAGATAGAATGAGGCACAAGTATAGTTCTTTTATGTTTAATGGCTTTTTTTCTTATGGGAATTTTAAAAAATGCAATATTACTTAAGCTCTAAAGAAAACTTAATCTTTAAAGAAAACTTAGTTTTTAGAGTCTTTTTTGCATGTAGAACGAAGGGATGTCTGCTGTCTTGACACTGGCTTAAGTCTGCATGCTTACTTCTCTTTTTTTGGTCTTGGGGTCTGCTTTTGCTTGTGTCTGGATTTGGTACAGTTTTACATGCTTTGCTGCTAGCTACTTTGGTTTGACCACTGTGGAGGCACAAGCATCTTTTTTGTTTTAAGTTATTAATTTGAATGGCTTTTTAATTTGTCTTGTTTCTGGGTTTCTGACTAAAACTAAAGGATTTTCCTTCAGTTTCACTCTTGTGCTGTTTGAAAAATGTTTGACAATTGGTGGACTTGCCTCTGCAAAAGAGCCATTTAGAAAATTTAACACATACAAGGCTTTATTTAAGCGCATGTATGGTGCATTTTTTTTTCTTCCTTTTTGTTTGTCTAAAAGGAATTTCAATGTGTGATGTGTCTTTTTAATGATTGCTTGACTTGTTGGAGAGTGTGGGATACTAAAGGTATGATGGACACTTTACATTTTTAGGAAGTTGTTAAGAACTTTTTTAATATATGTTGGTCTATTATCTGTTTTGATTTTTTGCGGCATGCTTAATGATTCAAATGCCTGCAAGAAACATTGACAAGCATGTTGTGCTGTCTCACTTGTGTGCAATGATGGAAAGACTGCACTTGAAAATGTGTTAACTGAAACATGAACATTTTTGAGTTTCACAAAGGATGGATATTTTGTGACATCAGTTTGCCATAACTGCAAACTGTGCAATCCTTTTGGATTGACTGTTCCCATGGAAGCAGAAGGCTGCACAAGCTGACAATCTGGGCAAGCACTAATAATTTTTTTTTTGCCTGACTTTTGGAAATGTGAAAAGTTTTTATTAGTGCTTGAGCATTCTGATGGAAGAATGCATGACTCAGTTTTGCTTGTTCAAAAATGTTCGGTAAAGTCCTTGAAATTGGCATGGTCAATTTGTCTGCATGTGCATTACCTTCTACTAAAAATCCCAGGAGGGAGGGATGTGCCCTGATGTGAGAAACAGCGTACTTATGTTTTCTGTGTTACAACAATGTTCTCATGCACAGCAAGCATGAATACCGCACCTTGGACAAACATCCGGTGAGCTTGGGATCTCTGCAAGTTCTGGGCAGTCCTTCTGGAAGTGCCCCTGTTTGCCACACTTGTAGCATTGTCTTTGTTGAAAATTTGCGAATGCACCTTTGACAGCCTTTTCCACCTGATCTCCCAAAGCAGTTGCAGCGTGCTGCAGTGTTCCCACCTTGCTGCATGCCTCTATCATTTCTGCCATAGAGAGTTGGCCAGGCATCGCACTGCTGATATGTTTGCATTCTGGATTGGCATTCACAAATGCAAGACACCGAATCAAATGTGGTTTCATCCCCTCATCACTGACTTGCCTGTCCACTGCTTGCGTGAGACAATCAATGAATGAGATGAAAGATTCTGAAAGACCTTGCTTTATGTCTCTATAACTACTCTCTGTAACTTCTGTCGGTGGAATTTGCACCATTGCCTTTCTGGCTGCATTCTTGATGTCTGTCAACACTTCCCGAGGAAAAAGTCTGGCTTGATGTGCTGGATTGTCAAGTGGTGGATCACCGGCCAATTGTGCAACGGTGAGGCCTGCATTCGCTCCTCCCTGATATTTGTCCCTGAGCTCATTAAGAGCTCTTCTCCATTTTGCTTCCCAGATGATGAACTGCGAGTCCGTGAGGATCATTGAAGCAAGGGTTTTGAGGTCAAATGGTGTTAAATCATATATATTAAATGTCCCTTTTAAAAGTTCTTTGAAGTATGGAGACCCTAATCCATTATCATGAATGGCTTTCATCAGATCGTTGACGACTTCACGATCCAATCGCTCCCATCTCGGGTTTACATCCTGTGCATCATAAGTCACTGGCATTGCCATATTTCTTGAACCCATTGGAAGCTTCTCCCCTTTCAATGCATGCTTTCTTATTTCAGTCCAATCTGTTACACAAAATTCCCGTGCACCAGGAACCTGTGTCTTGTCTGACACTGGAATTGATTGCTGTGTTTCCAGCTTCACTGCTGCTTCATCCTTTCCAGGATCTACCTGTTTTTGAGGTTGTACCTCATCCTGTTTCATTTCCTTTTCCTTTTCTTGAAGAACAGGAACTAGGGATTGCTGGGCATCACCCGATTTCTCTGCAACACCCTTCCTCGGAAGAAAAAGTCGAGAGAAAGGAGATATTGGGTCTTGTTGGAATTCTGAAGCTGCTTCACTGAATTGCCAGAAAAACTGCTTCATAAAGTCCTTAGATAACAAAAATGATGATGCTTGACGTGAAAAATCAAATGCTTTTTCTGTCTGGATAGGAATGCCCTCCAAAGCAGTGATGCAGATGATGTCATCATCAGTGATTGACATGTCTTGTTCTTCTTGTGCAGCTTCATCATCTCTCACCATCAACAAAGGCTCTCTCAGCTTTTGTTTGAATTGCTGTTCTGAAGAAGTTGATTTTTTGTATGAAACTGGAAAAAAGCGGTGCAACGTGGTTGTCTCGCTGCTGAAAGGTGCTCCACTCGGTGTGCTTGAGGCTCGTTGTGATTGTTGTGGTTTCATAGTCCCGCCCCTAGGTGAAGATGACACGTCGACAGCTGGCATCTGCTGGCTCACGGTACTGTATGGATCTGATATTTCTTTCCCTGCCTTTGACGGAGTATGTCAAGTTCTCAAAAGGCTTTCAATTTCTGGGTACATTTGTAAAACCTGAGAGAATTTTGGATGTGCACCCATCTGCAGAAACGCAGCAGCTGTGTTTGAATTGCCGCGTGTAGGTGGCTTCTCGACCAGTGAGCCGCTGGTGGGTGGAGTTGAGCTCCGTGACGTTTGCCGCGTAGGGGTGGCACCCTGGAGAGACTCTCTGCTTTGGCCATGCCCCATCCCTGCCTGTTCTGCCTTCGCCTGCCCCGCCCCTGCCTGTCCTGGCCCAGCGGTGTCTGGCAAAGTGTCCCCTCCCTGCTCACCCCCAGGGTCCGCCCCTTCTCCCTCGTCATCAGAATTTGCCCCACCCAGAGCAGGATTGCGTTTCGGGCCTCGTTCCGCCCCTCCTGTGCCTGCGCCTGGACCCACCGCTGGTGTTTCTGGGGTTTGTAGTACTCTGCTTGGTGTTTCCCGTTTCAGTCTCCCCCCTGCGCCCCGCGACGTGGATGTATTTTAAACTGTGTTGCTTCCCATAGCCTGCGTCATCAGCGTGCGCCAAACTGCCAACACGGATCCTGCCTCCCCCAATGGCTCATTCCACTGCTCGTGAGCTCACTCCACTTGTCC
Source organism: Riparia riparia (assembly GCA_020917445.1). NCBI lineage: Eukaryota > Metazoa > Chordata > Aves > Passeriformes > Hirundinidae > Riparia > Riparia riparia. Next base: position 9,207 of record JAIXNV010000325.1, read on the forward strand.
ATGAACTGTTCTCCCCTGCGTTCCCCCCTCCCGACCTGACACACTTCCTGACCGCACTTCGCAGTGTTCTGTGCCCCGGCGAGATAGGTTCGGATCGCCCCTGCTCGCACACACCACAGTTCCGCCCTCCGCTACTGACTCAATCGGGACCTGTTGTTCTCCCGGCGCTCCCCCCGCCCCCTCCTCCGCGCGTGCACCCTGTTCCTGCACGGGAAGGGAAAGGAGCAGCGGGGTGCTGCTGTGTGGTGACTGTGGGGGGATGAAGGGACTCCGAGGTGGACTCTGTGTCCGACCTGTCTTCCCTCTCTCTTGGGAGAAGTGTGATGTGCCCTCAGGAGCTGCTTCAAAATAAAGCATGTCCAGCTCCTCCTGGTCACTGGAATGGATTAAAAGTTTCTTCTTTCCTGGGACTGGCATTTGTTCGGCTTTTGGGGCTTTTGATGTTTTTTGTGGTGAACCCTGAGAGAGCTGAGAGCTCCCCCCTCCTCCATCTCCCGGAGGAGGTATTAAGTCTGGGGAAAGTAGCTGTCTGTCTCCTCCCTCTGACTGGCCGACAGATAAAGCTCTACTGTCCTCCCCCCTGCCGTTTGGCAGCTGCCCAACTTTGGGACTTCCATCGGTATTCTCCAATATAGCTTCTAACATAATTCTACCTGTGCACAAGAGCTTAGCAGCTATCTTGTCCTTCTTTGTGGCTCTATCATAAAAGTCCCTATTTGCTTCCTGCCAAAACCCTGGCTCAAATAGAACACAGGTCTCATAATGAGGGTAATTACAAAGGACCCAGAGCATCAACATCCAATGCTTTTTTTCCTTGAGAACCACACCGTGTGTTGAAACCACCCCCCCTTAGGGCAGCTAAAATAGAGATTTGTTCCTGTGAAATGGTCCCCCCCATGATCTAGAACCAACGGTTCTTAACAAAGCACAAAGGCTTGGGTGCAGCTGTTGTCAAATTCTCCTCAGAGGTGTCCTGATCGCTGACCAGCAGGTTTCAGGGTGACAGATTCCAGGGCCCTTGGAGATCTGTCAGTCTGGGATGAATTTGAGATTAGCTGCTCTGGCCAGAAATCTTCTTATCTTCCGTGGAGCTGACCATCTGGCTTTTTATCTCCTGAGGGTTTGTAATGTTCACTGCAGAAGGTGCGCTGTGACCCTTTTCAGTGCCCCTTTCCAGGGGCCCCCCAGGGACACTAGTTCTTGGTTTTTGTTCTGAGATTCAGGTGGGTTTAGAGTCTTTTTGCCTTCTGCAAAAAGCTCTGAGCCAAAGGTAAAAAAGAGACGGAGTCTTCAGGTTCTGATATTTCTAGGTTGCACACTTTGTTTATTGTTTCTTATCTTACAATTTTCTAAGTGCCCAATAAAGGTCTGTGCAGCTGCTCGAGCATCTGTTGACTCCCCCCAGACTGGGCTGTCACTATCTTTTATACTAATTGTTATGTGTTCTTCATTTATCATTATTTGCCAATACCTGTTACTTACACTAAAAAGGTCATCCCTACTTTGACCCAATCTCTTTAAACTACTTTGTGCCACCATCACTGCAGAAAATGGAGTGAGGGGAGAAGAAAGAAGAAGCAGGAGACAACGCCCCAAATCCTCCATCTTGCTCCCATTCACTTCAATACTAAAAACCCAAACCCACTGTTTTCTCACCCAGTGATAAGCTAAACTCCTATCTTTCACACTCTTGTGGCTTGCAATCCTTCCCGCAGTGCAGGAAGCCTCTCCCATGGACTGAGATCAAAGCCAATGTCCCTCTGGGCTCTGGGCCAGGATCCCAGACCCCCCTGTCCAGGTCTCTGACCCTACAGGGCAAAGGAATGCCCTGGACTCCAACAGGGAACGGGTGCTAGTAAAAACCTAGAAACAACAATCTTTAACTCCTCAATGGGAAGGTCCTTTTCAGGTATTGCTGACGACCAAAGCTGCAATCCGGACCAAGAAACAAGGGTGGATCCACGCCAGCAGAATCAAAGGACCTGTGGAAGAACCTAAGGAGTGGACGATTACAGCTAAACTGAGTGATACAAAATTGACTCTTAAATGGGGACTGGGTGGTAATGAACTGGGAAGACCCAAATGATCCAAGAAACATATCCAGGATCACACCTAATTGGGAGATAAGGCCAAGCTTATATCAGTGGTTTCAAGTACCGCCTGGACAAGCTTTGAGATGCCTCCGATATCATCCATGGGGAGGAATACTTCCACTCTAAACAGGAGGATCAGGACTGTTTTGGACAGAGAACTCTTGTATTCACGCCTTAGCCTGTGATTTATGCAAAGAAGAAGAGGAGTTGCAACTTCCATCAGTGCCAGACCAAATACCCTGTTTGATCCACCCAAATACCAGACATGCTAGCTGGGTTAAATGTAAATGTTTAAATTGTAGAAAGAATAAGTATTGTAGTTCACACAAGCGACACTCTTGCAAGAAGTTGCAAGAAGTGTCAAGGACCAAATCGATCTCCTATCCAGGCAGAATTTGAAGAAACTGAAATAATAACTTTGTTTTGTGGATGGGAATTACTAGTGCCTGTTGAATGGGAGATACCGGAAGAACAGTGGGAAACGACAGTTAAGGAGTGTCAAAAACGATTTGTCTGGAAATTAGCTAAGAGGAAGTGACAAGGAAATAGAGGGCAAGACCAGATTGGCCTCTGTATTCGCCACCAAGAAGATCAAATACACCTGCTGTGGGTTGCAACCCCATAGGCATGGGAGGTGGGAGTATAAGCCATACTGGACCTCTGTTACTCCTTTTTCTGTCACTCAGTTTTTGTCTTCTCCCTTTTGTGATATCGACAAGGCCATGCTATAGGTGTTACCAAAAGCTGTACATGGAAAGACACCAAGGTTCTTTTTTCATTTCTCACACTCATGTCAACAGCCACTGTTACAACCCATCCAAATTAGGCAATTGCATACATAAAGGGAAGAAGTACTGGATTGCAGAGAACTTAGGAGCAAGTGGTAGCAGGATGGGAAGTCAGTGCCCAAAAGAGGAGAGATGGATTTGTTTTACCTACATTACTGGGAAAAAACCATCAGATTTAGTAAAAGAGCAGTTGATAAGCAAAAAGGCTAAGTCAGTACAACCACCTAAGCCTGTGCCAATTTCAATCAACGATTTGTATACCAAACTTGAACAGCAATTAGAAAAAGAAATAGATAGCTCAAGGATGGGTAAAAATCAGTTTGTAGAATTAGGAGAAAGAATAAGTAAAGAACTTAACATAACCAATTGTTGGGTCTGTGGAGGGGCTTTGATGTCAGAAGAATGGCCATGGAAAGGCAGCAGCTTAGGCCCAATTGAGTTTCTAAAATGGAACCAAGCAAGTACAAGTGGAGAAAACAGACCAGAAGGGTGGATTTTAAGCTCAACAGTGATAGGGGAAGAATGTCTCTGGCGCACTGGAAAAGGGTCCTTCATGAAGTAGGAAAACTTCCCGTAAAAGATATAAAGGTAGTAATGGAACTTCCGTATGGTGGGTCCCAGAAGCACCAACCATGTATTGGACCCAAGAAAAAGAAAAAAAAGTGAATTGTAAGTATGATAACAAAACAAAACTTTTTCAGTGTAATGATACAGGTAAAAATCCTTACTATAGCATCCTGGAAATCTCCAAATTTTGGGAGAATATAGATCAACAAAAATTCAACTATTGGAAAGCTCCAGATGGCTTATTTTGGATATGTGGAAAAAGAGCATACCCAAAACTCCCCTCTCAGTGGAAAGGGAGATGCACTCTGGGAATTATACAGCCAGAATTTTTTCTTTTACCAGGACCTGATGCGGATCAATTAGGGATACCAGTTTATGAGGATCTAAAGAGAAACAAAAGAGAATTGATTGGAGGATTCCAAAAATGGGGAGATGAGGAATGGCCCCCTGAGTGCATACTAGAAACATATGGGCCATCCACCTGGGCACAAGATGGGAGTTGGGGATATCAAACCCCAATTTATATGCTAAATTGTATTATAAGACTTCAAGCTGCTCTAGAGATAATAACGAACAAAACTGGTCTGGCAATGGAATTAATATCAAGGCAACAAACCCAAACAAGAGCAGCCATGTATCAGAATAGGTTTGCTTTAGAATATCTGTTAGCTGAAGAAGGGGGTGTTTGTGGAAAGTTCAATACATCAGATTGTTCTTTAAAAATAGATGACAATGGAGATGCCGTCCTGGACATAGTCAATGATATCAGAAAAATCGCCCACGTCCCAGTTCAAAAGTGGGAATCAATGCTAAATACTAGCTGGTGGGATAATGTGTTGGGAGTAGAATGGTGGAAAAAGTTAGGCTTCTTCCTTTTATGCGCTACAGCTGGTCTAATATTTCTTCCTTGTCTGATTCCCTGTTTCATTCGGCTTATCACCAGTGTAGTACAAGGCATGCAATTAGCAAACATCGACCAAAAGTTGCCTACAACAACAACAACACAAAGAATTATGGTGTTAAAGAAACAAAATAATATAGAAGACCCCTTCAAAGAAGCGAGATTGATTTGTGAAAAAAAAAATGAGCAAATAATGAAGGCTAGAAATCAATGAATATTGCTCGAGCCAAATTAATTATAAAAAAGAAAGAGGGAAGATTGTGAAAAGTGCATATTATATGGCTCTATGCAAGATATTTACTATATGTATTATGTTGTATTGATTGTTAATGTTGTATTAATCTTTTGATAGTATGGTAAATGTAGTTTTGTAGTTAAAATGTAGTTTTTATATGCCAACCACAGGAAAACGTAAATCTTTCCGAGAAAAAAAGAATTTACTACTTCCATATCAGAAGAGACCAAATTCTCCTGCCTTGCTCAGCCCTGAAGACGCCATAGAGATTAAAGGAAAAACGTAATACTAACCAGAGACAATTTTTGTTTGAATGGAATTGATGCATCATGTATGAAATGTATGAATATTCAACAGGCTATTGCTTTTAAGAGATAATCCTTTGTTAACGGGGGTCCTTCTTCAGAGCTTTTTTGTTTGGGGAGGCACCCAGATGTTTGTAACTTTGCTTTTATTGTCTCATATTGTCCTAACCCTAATTGTTCAATTTTTTACTCTAATTCTATTTTTATAACCATCTTATTCACTATTAAACTTTCAAAGTTTTAAAAACAAGTGATTAGTGTTTTTCACAAGGTACGTAAGACTTGTAGGCCTCCTCTGCCCAGAAACCCATTGAACAGTGATGAAGACAGGAAATAGGAGTCCTACCAAGGGTTCATTTATCACATTTGCATTGAAAAGGTAGAAAGGTCAGAGTGAGGAAGACTTCTTTACTTCCACAATTTTGGGGATCCCTCCCCAAGAAAAGGACCACCGACACATTTCAAAGAACAAACTATGCATGCTTAATAGCTTTGGAGCTAATTACCATACGAAGTGGGGAATGGGATGTACCAGAGTTATGAATATGCATTTGTGTTTTGGGTATTTAATACTTTTGTAAATAAAAGGACTCTGTGATCACCTGTAAACTGCGGTGTGAATTTGGGAGCTATCCCGCACGCTGCCCGGTGTTGTAATAAGCATACACTTTCTAACTTTCAACTGTTAGAGAGGTTTGGTCCATCACAGTTGGGTATCGATACTAGATCAGTACTCACATTTTTTTTAGTAAATCAAGATGACCTTGCTTCTATAGATTCTGGACAATGACCAGGGATTGGACAATAAGGTTGCCACCTCTCCACTCCACTGGCCAGGCTAGAAGTCCATCAAATGTCTCTCATCAGAGAGTAATGTGAAAACAACCACTTTGTTTATGTTACAAGCATGAGAAGGCTCCACTACAGAAATGTCAACATTCACAGAAGGCTAAAACTCAGGGCCAACAGCCAGCCTGTTCTGATACACCGCCACCCTGGTTTGGGATAATTGCTTTGCTAGTAGCTCTAGAGCTCTTGCTGTTTTATTAATGTCATTTTTTTTTTACAACTGTTTGCAATTTAATATTACAGTTCAACATATATATAGGGGTTCGGTATCCCCAGCTTCCATCCTGAGCCCAGGTAGTGGGTCTGTATTATTCAATATTTTTTTCTGGTGGCCATTCTTCATCTCTCCAAGTTTGAGTCCCTCCTGTTAGATCTCATTTCCATTTTCGGTGTATTTGCTCTTATAGGGGTTTTCCCAATATCCTGTCTTGTGGTTTTGGTAACAAAAAATCCCTGGTTGTATTATCCCAATTGTATAACTGCCTCTCCAGTCCTTAGGTAACTTACTATAGGTCCATCTCCACAAATCCAAAACATACCTTCAGGAGCGTCCCAGTCTATTGTGGTCCTTGGGAGGTTTTCCCAAAATGTCTTTAGATTTTCTACCTTCTGGACAGGATTTCTTATGCTCCTACTGCACTAAAATAACCCTGATTCCTTTACTGTACAATTATTGTTATTAAAGGAACTCCAGTATTTATTAGGTGCCCCCAGCCACTACTAATTAGCTGTAGAGTTTGTGGTATATACCTTCTGTTGAGGGTTAAGTTTTCCTATGGAATTTTCCTCCCCCCATGAGTTGCTAGGAGATTTTAAGTACTGATAGTTAAGGGGTGCTTAACCTGACAAAGGAAGTTGATCACTTGGTTTTGGGGGAGGGACGAGGCTGGTGGAGAGCTGAGGTGTGGACTGACTCTACTTTCAGTCTTCCGGGGAGCACGGATTGGGTGACTGCTGGCTGCCTGGAGTCCACAGTTAACGGAGGAGTCTGGTCCTGAGAATTCTACCATCTGTTGGAGTGCCCAGGAATTCGGAGTTTCCTCGCTGTCCAGCTGGATTTTGGGTCAGCCCGGGGTCCAGCCGCTACGAGTTCTCCGGCACTGCCCACTTCATCTGCCAGGGCACCCCCCCCCCGCCTGCCGAGGACAGTCCACCACACCCGGCTTCCAGCCATCAAGCGCCGGAGCTTCCACCATTTGCCCTCGGGGTTCTTGGTTCTGTTTTTACTATTATTATAATTGCTGGGGTTTTTTTGTTTGTCCTATTATATTTACTAGTAAAGGACTGTTATTCCTTTTCCCCATAGCTCTGACTGGAAAGTTTTTCTTTAATCTTCCAAATTATAATAACACGGAGGGAAGGATTTGAATTACTCATTTCCTAGAGAGGCCTGCCTCTCCTTAGCAAACATCTGTCTTTTTTTCAAACCAAGACAGAATTTGGCACCCAACGTGAGGCAGAGGGTATTGAGAGAAAAAGGAATAAAAGTTCTTAAGTGCCTAGATTGCTGTGTACTGGATATCATGTGGTCTGCCTTAACCTGGTTTGGGTGGCATGTGGGTGTGGCCGTATTCCTCCCATTTGCAGGCCCTTTTCTAAACATGGGCCCTGTAACTAAGGTTACTGTGGCTGTCATCCAGTTTGCTGTATGGGTTAACAAGGTGAGGAATTCGTGGATTTTTAATTTCCTCTGGAAGGCAGGCACATGGATTCAGGGCTATCATACACTAACTGTGTGTTTCTGGGGTTATTTTAACAACGGTACCTACTGTGAAGAAATGACACCAGGAGAAATTTTTTCACAACCCTTCACCCAGCTCTTTGGGCCTACCCCACCAGTCTTTGAAGGGTTCAAATCTCTGAATGTTAATGACATCAGACAGTGGCTGGTGTTGCTGGTATGCCTGTTCTGTTTAGCATTTAGAGATAAGGGGAGACTGAGCTGGATAACCACCCTGATACCTAACATAGGGAATAAGGATACTGCCCCACAGCCTGACCCTGTCCCACAGCCTGACCCTGCCCCACAGCCTGACCCTGCCCCACAGCCTGCCTCAGGAATAAACCACCCAGATTTGGTGAAAGAGATCTGTGAGATGCCTGAGGGAGTACCTTTCCCCTGTAGTAGCCTCATTAGCCCCAGCTGCTGGGAAACCCTCCCCCTGCCCCGACAAAGGAGAGTCTGATGGTGCAGCAGCGGAACCCACAGACGTTACAACCGTCCAGGTTCCAGCTGAACCACAGGGGCAGCCACAGCCAGCAGCAGTGGCCCCTGTAGAAACAAAGAAGTATAAGGTGAAATCAGAGCACCCAGGCAACAAGGACAAGAAAGGAGGGCCCTCACAACCTGCAGGGGAGTCAGAGGTTGAGATCATCACTGAGTCCCTGACATATGAAAGTCTCCATAATCTGCAAAAAGATCTTGCACGACGGGGACGTGAGGCTTCTACAGCCTGGTTAGTTCGGGTCTGGGACCTTATAGGTACAGGCGTGCAACTAGATGGTAGTGAGGCAAAGAATTTGGGACCCTTGACCCAGGACTCAGGTGTGAATCAGGTATTCGTAAGGGAGCCAGGGCCCCTTTCCCTTTGGGAGCGGCTTTTAATGAGTGTAAGGGAGAGGTTTGTCCACAGAGACAGATTGCAGGAGCACCATCATAGAATGCGCTGGAAGACCCTTGAGGAAGGGATCCAACAGCTGAGAGAAGTGGCGGTATTGGAGGTACTCTTTGGGAGGGGTGGACAGCATGATAATGACCCCGACAAAGTCAGGTGCACAGGGCAAATGCTGTGGAATCTGGCAGCTCTAGGACCATCTCAATACGCCACATTCATTGCAACAATTCATCCTGATAACAACCGAGAGACAGTGGGTTCTGTAGCCAACAAGCTTAGAAATTATGAGAGTATGATCAGTGGCCCAATGCAGGCTCAGGTCTCTGCCCTGGCTAGGGAATTCAGAGAGGAGATGAGGGAGATGAGGGAGGAGGTGACAGAAAAGACGGAGGAGATGATGAGAAGAAACAGTTCCTATGTGGCATCGGTGCGAGTTACAGGCCCCAGAGTCAGAGCTCAACGGCCCCCAGCTAGAGAGAGAGGGTACACCCCACGAGCTGACCTGTGTTTTTTTCTGAGTGACCATGGGGAAGACATGGGAAAGTGGCATGGGAAACCCACTTCTGCCCTGGCAGCACGGGTGCGTGAGCTCAAGGAGAGAAACACTAACCGAGGGGGTTCCACTAAGATGAAGGTAGCCTCGACATCGCATGACCAGGCTGCCAGGTATTATAGAAGTGAGGATGTGTCAGATCCCTGTGAAGGAACCTCTACCATGTATGCCCAGGAAGGGAATAATGACCGGTGCTAGAGGGGCCCTGCCTCTAGCCAGGGAGAGGCACGGGAAAACCAGATCAATTGGACGGTGTGGATCCAATGGCCTGGCACATCAGAGCCACAGAGATATGAAGCCTTAGTTGATACTGGTTCGCAGTGTACCCTGATACCATCAGAATATGTGGGGACAGAACCTATTTCCATTGCCGGGGTGACAGGGGGATCACAGGAATTGACTCTGTTGGAAGCCGAGGTGAGCCTGACTGGGAAGGAGTGGCAGAAACACCCAATTGTGACTGGCTCAGGGGCCCCGTGTATTTTGGGGATAGACTTCCTCCGGAATGGCTATTACAAAGACTCTAAAGGACTCAGGTGGGCTTTTGGGATAGCAGCTGTGGAGGCAGAGGGCATTAAGAAATTGAATAGCTTGCCTGGACTGTCGGAGAACCCATCTGCAGTAGGACTCCTAAAGGTAGAAGAGCAACGGGTTCCAGTTGCCACCTCGACGGTGCACCGCCGACAGTATCAGACAAATCGAGATGCCGTGATCCCCATCCACAAGATGATCCGTGAGCTGGAGAGCCAAGGGGTGGTCAGCAAAACCCACTCACCCTTCAACAGCCCCATCTGGCCTGTGCGCAAGTCTGACGGAGAATGGAGATTGACTGTGGACTACCGTGCCTTGAACGAAGTGACTCCACCATTGAGCGCTGCTGTGCCGGACATGCTGGAACTCCAGTACAAGCTGGAGTCCAAGGCAGCAAAATGGTATGCCACAATTGACATTTCTAATGTGTTTTTCTCCATTCCTCTGGCTGCAGAATGCAGGCCTCAGTTTGCCTTCACATGGAGGGGAGTGCAGTACACCTGGAACCGACTGCCCCAGGGGTGGAAACACAGCCCCACCATCTGCCATGGACTGATCCAGGCTGCACTGGAAAAGGGTGAGGCTCCAGAACATCTACAGTACATCGATGACATCATTGTGTGGGGGTACACGGCAATGGCAGTGTTTGAGAAAGGAGAGAAGATCATCCAGATTCTCCTGAAAGCTGGCTTTGCCATCAAGCAGAGCAAGGTCAAGGGACCTGCCCGAGAAATCCAGTTCCTGGGAGTAAAGTGGCAAGATGGACGGCGGCAGATTCCCACTGATGTCATCAACAAGATCACCGCAATGTCTCCACCGACCAGCAAGAAGGAAACACAAGCCTTCCTAGGCGCCATAGGTTTCTGGAGGATGCACATTCCTGAGTACAGCCAGATTGTGAGCCCTCTCTACCTGGTCACCCGCAAGAAGAATGATTTCCACTGGGGCCCTGAACAGCAACAAGCCTTTGCCCAGATAAAGCAGGAGATCGCTCATGCGGTAGCCCTTGGCCCAGTCAGGACAGGACCAGATGTGAAGAATGTGCTCTACTCAGCAGCCGGGAACAATGGCCTGTCCTGGAGCCTTTGGCAGAAGGTGCCTGGGGAGACTCGGGGCCGACCACTGGGATTCTGGAGTCGAAGCTACAAAGGGTCCGAAGCCAACTATACTCCAACAGAGAAAGAAATCTTGGCTGCCTATGAAGAAGTTCAAGCTGCCTCAGAGGTGATTGGCACAGAAGCACAACTCCTGCTGGCACCTCGACTACCGGTCCTGGGTACCAGGAACCAAAGGAAAGGTTCCCTCCACCCATCATGCCACCGACGCCACGTGGAGCAAATGGATTGCCCTCATCACTCAGCGTGCCCGCATTGGAAACCCGAATCGCCCTGGGATTTTGGAAATAATTACAAACTGGCCGGAAGGTGAAAATTTTGGTCTCATGGATGAAGAGGAGCAGGAACAAGTGACACGTGCTGAAGAAGCTCCACCATACAACAAATTGCCAGCAGAAGAAACACGCTATGCTCTTTTCACTGACGGTTCCTGCCGCATCGTAGGGATGAACCAGAAGTGGAAAGTAGGCGTATGGAGCCCCACACGACAGGTTGCACAAGCCACTGAAGGAGAAGGTGGGTCAAGCCAGCTTGCTGAACTCAAAGCTGTTCAGCTGGCCCTGGACATGGCTGAAAGAGAGAAGTGGCCAAAGCTCTACCTCTACACTGATTCGTGGATGGTGGCCAATGCTCTGTGGGGTTGGCTGGACAGGTGGAAAAAGACCAATTGGCAGCAGTAGGGGAAAGCCAATCTGGGCTGCAAATGAGTGGAAGGACATTGCCACTCGGGTAGAGAAGATACCTGTCAAAGTCTGTCATGTAGATGCCCATGTCCCCAAGAGTCGGGCTAATGAGGAGCACCGAAACAACAAGCAGTTAGATCAAGCTGCAAAGATAGAGGTGTCAAAGATAGACTTAGACTGGCAGCACAAGGGAGAGTTGTTCCTAGCTCAATGGGCCCATGATGCCTCAGGTCATCAGGGCAGGGATGCCACCTATAAGTGGGCACGAGACCGAGGGGTGGATCTAACCATGGACAGTATTTCTCAGGTTATCCATGACTGTGAGACATGTGCTACCACCAAACACGCCAAGCGGGTGAAGCCCCTATGGTATGGCGGGCGATGGTCCAAGTATAAGTATGGGGAAGCCTGGCAGATTGACTACATCACCCTTCCCCAAACCCGCCAAGGCAAGCGCTACGTGCTGACCATGGTGGAAGCCACCACTGGATGGTTGGAGACCTACCCTGTGCCCCACGCTACTGCCCGGAACACCATCCTGGGCCTTGAAAAGCAAATCCTGTGGAGACATGGTACCCCTGAGAGAATTGAGTCCGACAACGGGACTCATTTCAAGAACAGCCTTATAAACACCTGGGCTAGAGAACATGGCATTGAGTGGGTGTACCATATTCCGTATCATGCGCTAGCAGCCGGGAAAGTTGAACGATGCAATGGCCTGCTTAAAACCACTTTGAAAGCACTGGGTGGGGGGACTTTCAAGAACTGGGAGATTAATTTAGCAAAGGCCACCTGGTTAGTGAACACTCAAGGTTCCACCAACCGAGCAGGCCCTGCCCAGTCTGAGCCCCTGAGAACAAGAGATGGAGCTAAGGTTCCAGTGATACACATGAGAGGAATGCTGGGAAAAACTGTTTGGATTAATTCTGCCTCCAGCAAAGACAATCCCGCTCGTGGGGTTGTTTTTGCTCAGGGACCTGGTTGCACATGATGGGTAATGCAAAAGGATGGAGAGACACGCTGCATACCTCAAGGGGACCTTGTTTTTCGGTGAACACTGTGACTGTATCGGTATTTATACTCACATGTATATATATGTATATTATTTAAAAGTTTAAATTCAATATAATATGTTGGTATGGGAAAAAATTCGGGGTGGATAATGTTAAGGGTTAAGTTTTTCCTGTAGAATTTTTCCCCACCATGATTTGCTAGGAGACTTAAGTACTGATAGTTAAAGGATGCTCAACTTAACAAAAGAAGGTGATCACTTTGTTTTTGGGGAAGGGAGGAGGCTCCCAGAGAGCTGTGGGGTGGACGGACGCTACTCGGGCAGTCCTTCCGGAGAGCACGGTCGGATCGGGAACTGCTTGCTGCCTGGAGTCCATGGTCAACGGAGGAGTCTAGTCCTGGGAGTTCTATCGTCTGTTGGAGGGCCCAGGAGTTTTTCTTTGCTGTCCTGCTGGATTTTAGGTCAGCCCAGCTCCAGCCGCTGCGGGTTCTCCAGCACTGCCCACCTTGCCTGCCAAGGCACCCCCTGCCTGCCGAGGACAGTCCACCGCTTCCAGCTTCCAGATTCCAGCCATCAGCGCCGGAGCTTCCACCGTTTGCCCTCAGGGTTCTTGGTTCTGTTTCTTTTTACTATTAGTACAATTGCTGTTGTTCTTTTGTTGTTGTTGTTTGTCCTGTTATATTCACTAGTAGAAGACTGTTATTCCTTTTCCCCATAGCTCTGATCGGAAAGTTATTTCTTTAATCTTCCAAATTATAATAACACGGAGGGGAGGATTTTGAATTCCTCCTTTGCCTCTGCCTCTCTCCTTAGGAAAAAAATCTGTCTCTCTTTCAAACCGAGACAGATATATGTCCTAAAGTTAATTCGTGTTGAAATATGTTTGTATTGTAATTCACCCATATAAAATATAAATTCTATTTCTACTCAAATATATTATGAGAAAATTAAGACAGAAGCTACACGGAGATGGGTACGAAGAATTTCCTGTTGGCAGCACAGTAAACAAAAGGGACACCAGAAACTATGCTGAGAATGCCACCAAAAGGGACACGGGGATACCTCTGCCAGGAATCATTTAGAGAAACACAAAGACAACGGAAAAAGGAGATGAGGAACACGGAGAACCGAATGATCACATCAGATCAGTATCTCATCCGTCTCCTCCGGACATTACCATCGCTACGCCACACCTGGGCTCGACGATTAAGGCCATTGTTTGCCCAAGCAAATCCATTCAGAACACCAGAACCCGAACATGAATATTTAATGAAGCTGCTGCGGACAGGGAAAATATCGGAGCACCGATTTTTCTCAGCGATCCAGTGTATAAAAAGAGGCAGCTTCAAGCCAGAAATGTGAACTTGGGGGTGGCATACTGGCAGAGTGTGTTACCGGGTTCACCCAGCGCCGATCCCGGGCTCGACGCTGTCCTTTTAATTGTGGCTGTACAAGACTGACATTTTCTCTGAATAAAATTCTAGATTTTGATTTCTAAAATTTGATCGATCGTATTTATAACACGCAGGAAGAAGCAGAAGTACAGGAGCTGCAGCTGCCGCGTGTCTGCCAATTCCAGCAGGAGGAAGTGGCTGATGGAGCTGCTATTAGATAATTGCTGTGCCTGGCCATGGGGACCTGTTAATGGATAAAGGACAGTGACAAGTTAGGACAGGCTGCTTTGAGCCACACCCATGCCATTCCCTGCAGACTGTCCTGCTGGTGTTGGTGTCCTTGGTGCTGACCCTGACTGCCGACAAAACAGCAACACATTCACTTCAGAGTTGGACTAGGTTGATGCACAAGATGGCAGCCATGCTGAGGCATACACACACAAGAAGGCAGCTGAGGGCTGAGGCAGCCACACACAAAATGACAGCCAGAGGGCTGAGACAGCCATGCACATGATGGCGGCTGGGGCAGAGGAAGCCACACACAAAATGACAGCCAGAGGCCAGAGGCAGCCACACACAAAATGGCAGCCAGAGTGCTGAGCCAGCCATGCACAAGATGGTGGCCAGAGTGCTGAGCCAGCCACACACAAGACGGAGGCTGGGGCTGAGGAAGCCACACACAAAATGACAGCCAGAGGGCTGAGACAGCCATGCACAAGATGTCAGCCAGGACTGAGGCAGCCACACACAAAACGGCGGCTGGGGCTGAGGCAGCCACACACAAAATGGTGGCCAGAATGCTGAGCCAGTCATGCACAAGATGGCAGGTGGGGCAGAGAAAGCCTCACACAGAATGACAGCCAGAGGGCTGAGCCAGCCACACACAAGATGGAGGCTGTGGCTGAGGCAGCCACACAGAAAATGACAGCCACAGTGCTGAGCCAGCCATGCACAAGATGGCGGCTGGGGCAGAGGCGACCACACACAAAATGTCAGCCAGAGGGCTGTGACAGCCATGCACATGATAGCGGCTAGGAAACAGGAAGCCACACACAAAATGGCAGCCAGAGTGCTGAGCCAACCGCACACAAGGTGGCGGCTGGGGCTGAGGAAGCCACACACAAAATGACAGCCAGAGGCCTGAGGCAGCCACACAAAAAATGACAGCCAGAGTGCTGAGCCAGCCACACACAAAATGATGGCCAAAGTGCTGAGCCAGCCACACACAAGATAGGGGCTAGGGCTGAGCCAGGCCCAGAGATGATAGCACCTGGGACTAAAGCAGCCACACACAAAAAGACAGCCAGAGGCCAGAGGCAACCACACACAAAATGACAGCCAGAGCGCTGAGCCAGCCACACACAAAATGGCGGCTGGAGCTAAGGAAGCCACACACAAAATGACGGCCATAGTGCTGAGCCAGCCACGCACAAGATGGCGGCTGGGTCTGAGGAAGCCACACACAAAATGACAGCCAGAGGCCTGAGCCAGCCATGCACATGATGGCGGCAGGAGCTGGGGCGACCACACAGAAGATGTCTGCCAGGGCGGAAGCAGTCACACACAAGATGGCGGCTGGGGCTAACGCAGTGCCACAAAAGATATCAGCTGGATCTAAGGCAGCCACACACAAAATGACAGCCAGAGGCCTGAGGCAGCCACACACAAAATGACAGCCAGAGTGCTGAGCCAGCCATGCACAAAATGGTGGCCAGAGTACTGAGGCAGCCATGCACAAGATGGCGGGTGGGACAGAGGAAGTCACACACAAAATGACAGCCAGAGGACTGAGCAAGCCATGCGCAAGATGGTGGCCAGAGTGCTGAGCCAGCCTCACACAAGATGGCGGCTAGGGCTGAGGAAGCCACACACAAAATGGTGGCCAGAGTGCTGAGCCAACCACACACAAAATGGCGCCTGGAGCTGAGCCAGCCCCACAAAAGATATCAGCTGGATCTAAGGCAGCCACACACATAATGACAGCCAGAGGCCAGAGGCAGCCACACACAAAATGACAGCCAGAGTGCTGAGCTAGCCATGGACAAGATGGTGGCCAGAGTGCTGAGCCAGCCCCACACAAGATAGCAGCTGGGACTAAGGCAGCCACATACAAAATGACGGCCAGAGGGCTGAGACAGCCATTCACAAGATGGTGGCTGGGGCAGAGGAAGCCTCACAAAGAATGACAGCTGGAGGGCTGAGCCAGCCACACACAAAATGGTGACTAGAGTGCTGAGGCAGCCACACACAAGATGGCGGCTGGGGCTGAGCCAGCCCCACAAAAGATAGCAGCTGGATATAAGGCAGCCACACACACAATGACGGCCAGAGTTCTGAACCAGCCATGCACAAGATGGTGGCCAGGGTTCTGAGCCAGCCATGCAATAGTTGGTGGCTAGAGGGCTGAGCCAGCTATGCACAAGACGGGGGCTGGGGCAGAGGAAGTCACACACAAAATGACAGCCAGAGTGCTGAGCCATCCATGCACAAGATTGTGGCCAGGGTGCTGAGCCAGCCATGCACAAGATGGTGGCTGGGGCTAAGGCAGCCACATACAAAATGGTGGCCAGAATGCTGAGCCAGCCATGCACAAGATGGCAGCTGGGGCAGAGGAATCCACACACAAAATGACAGCCAGAGGGTTGAGCCAGCCATGCAGAAGATGGTGGCCAGAATGCTGAGCCAGCCACACACAAGATGGCAGCTGGGGTTGAGCCAGCCCCACAAAAGATAGCAGCTGGGACTAAGGCAGCCACACACAAAATGACAGCCAGAGGCCAGAGGCAGCCACACACAAAATGGCAGCCAGAGTGCTGAGCCAGCCATGTACAAGATGGTGGCTGGGGCTGAGGCAGCCACACACAAAATGGCAGCCAGAGTGCTGAGCCAGCCACACACAAGATGGCGGCTGGGGCTGAGCCAGCCCCACAAATGATAGCAGCTGGGACTAAGGCAGCAACACACAAACTGACAGCCAGAGTGCTGAGCCAGCCATGCACAAAATGACAGCCAGAGGCCAGAGGCAGCCACACAGAAAATGACAGCCAGAGTGTTGAGCCAGCCATGCACAAGATGGTGACCAGAGCGCTGAGCCAGATACACACAAGATGGCCGCTGGTGCTGAGGCAGCCACACACAAAATGGCGGCCAGAGTGCTGAGCCAGCCATGCACAAGATGGTGGCCAGAGCGCTGAGCCAGATACACACAAGATGGCGGCTGGTGCTGAGGCAGCCACACACAAAATGGTGCCAAAAGTGCTGAGGCAGCCATGCACAAGATGGTGGCTGGGGTGGAGGCAGCTACACACACAATGGTGGCCAAAGTGCTGAGGTGGCTGTTATAGATACGATAGTCCAAATTTTAGTAATCAAAATTTAGAATTTTATTGAGAAACAAAATGACAGTCTCAGACAGCCACAATTAAAAGGACAGCGTCGAGCCCGGGATCGGCGCTGGGTGAACCCGGTAACACACTCTGTCAGTATGTCACCCCCCAAGTTCACATTTCTGGCTTGAAACTGCCCCTTTTTATACACAGGATCACTGAGAAAAATCGGTGCTCCGATGTTTTCCCTGTCCGCGGCAGCTTCATTAACTATTCATGTTCGGGTTCTGGTGTTCTGAATAGTTCTTCCTGGGTAGACAATGACCTTAATCGTCGAGCCCAGGTGTGTCGTAGATATGATAATGTCCGGAGAAGTTGGATGAGATATGGATCTGATGTGATCATTCGCTTCCTGGGCTGCTCATCTCCTTCTTCCGTGGTCTTTATGTTCCTTTCAGGGTTTCCCGGCAGAGGTATTTCTATGTTCCCTTTGGATGTCATTCTTAGCATAGTTCTCAATGCCAGCAGAGATACCTCGTACCCCTCCCTGTATGGCTTCTGTCTCAGTTTTCTTACAACATATTTGGGCTGATATAAAACTTACATTTTATATGGGTGCATTACAATACAGACGTATTCCACACACAAATTAACTTTAGGACTTATATCACAGCGGCCAAACACAAAATGGTGACTGGGGCTGAGGCAGTGTCATAGGTTAGTACAGTTTAGTTTTTAGTTATTAAAGAATATAAAAAAATTCTCCAGGTCAGGACCTGGGAATTGTTATGGAAAAGACAGAGACCTATCTGAGAGTTAGTTAGAATATTGGCATCTATTCTGACCACTGAAATTGTTAGTTGCGACTTTGGGAAGTACTATATAAAACTCATTCATTTCCTGTAGGTGAGTCCTTTTCCTTCTTCTTCTTTTGGCCGGAGAGAGACAGGTAACATCGAGCTAGGCCTGCTGCTCCCCCCTTTTTGGGGGGGAGCTGGCCTGAGGCCTGGCCGGATTCCATCAGCTCCTAGGTGAAAGGGGAGGAAGGGGAAGTTGCTGGTTTTTAACAGCTACTTTCTTCACATTTTTTCTGGGGCAGGGAGAAATCTCTGCCAGGCCCCTGATAAGAGCTATGGGCACCATTCAGGCTGAAGCCACCCCGATTTACACCAAGGGGTGGGCTGAGAAGGCATTTATGATCCTGCCTGGTTTTTATGATTCCGGACTGCCTGGGTGCTTCGACCTCTGATGTTTCTATGAGTTCTTCCTCCTCCATCAGCTTGGCCTTAAAACATCTAATACTAAGAGCCACAGAGGGAAAAACAACAACTCCAAGTAGATTTAACACTTTCTTAGCAGCATGAAGCTTCCAGAGCTCAGCCCTTCTCTGAGAGAGTGAGAAAAGACAGAGTGAACATCAAGAACAGCAGGATGAAGTCAGTAAAGCAAGAGTGAAAAGACTATTAAGACAGAAGGTTGAAGAGTTAGTTGTGCTATTCTTACTTAAGCCATAGAAATGAACTCTATATTTAAGTAATTCTTTTAAATTATGGGAAAGATATGCATTTAGGGAGATGATTGTTTTGTGTGTAGATTTAAGCAAACGTGTTTATGATGAACTAAGTAATATCCTATAAGATGCTTGAACAGAGATAAAATAAGAAACCCCTGTGTCAGTGAAGAAGTGAGAAGATATCTCTGTACCTTGAACTGAAAAATCCTTTGCTTTAGAGTTATTCATCTTTAAAAAGTGACACCCCAGTATGCAAAAGTCTAAGACCCATGACCCATAAGCAGCTTGAGAAACTGCTTCTGGGAAGGTCACAAAGGCAAGTTTCTCCGGGCAGTTGTTTTTGTGACAGTTTAAAACCCACAAGAGAACTGTTCTAAGTTGTCAGTGGGATCCATGACTGAAAAAGATTCTCTTACCCTAATAAATTAATGAAAAACGATTATCAGATAGTAGAACTGACTGAAAATTACAAGTTTTGTCTCTTTATGTTGTTTTGTAAAAAAAGTAAACAGTTTGTAAAGAGAGGGAAAAGTTTTTTGAAGTTTCATTCCATTTTAGTTTTTTTCCAACTTTCTGTTTTTTCTATTCTTTTAGTGTAAGTTAATAAACTATTTGTTAATTTTAAAGTTAAGCCTGCTTTGTTTTTTCTCCTAGTCTCTCTCTCACAAAAAAAGTAAGTACCAAAACTATGACAGGCAGCCACACAAAAGATGGCAGCTGGGGCTGAGGCAGCCACACACAAAATGGTGAGACAGAGAAATTAAAGCAAGGGTGCCTGGCATTCGGCCAAGAACACACTATATTAATAGAGAACTGTTCCTTAAAAGCACCAGTCTGTTACATATTCGTTTCAAAATCCCCCAGCAAATCAATCTTCTCTCTCTTGCCCCAGTGGGTCTTCTAAATTCCTCCTTTAGGGCTCTGGTCACTGTTATGCTCACCTGGTACTGATTATCTACTTGTTCTTTGGGTCCCAAAACTGGGAAACACGATATAGAAGTTTGGAAGATGGCCAAAGAACAAAAGAGCACGCGCAAGGAGACAAGCTGGAAAGTTCAGCTCAGAGGATGACTATGTGCTTCATCCCCAAAGACCCCTGACGACCACCAGAGTGATCAATAAGGAGCAGTGCGCAGCCGCAAATAGGCGTGGAACTAATTTTAATACAAAGCGGGGACAGGTGGGGTTAGAAAATTAATATGTATTAGGCGTATCGTATAACCCTAGTTTGTAGAGATAGAAAGGGAGAAACAAAGTTCCCAGGGGTGCATGTCTTTGAGGAGTTATCCCCATGCACCTCAGCGCTGAATAAATTCATACCTACTCTCATAACCTCTCTGTGAGTGATAGAGTCTTCTCTCCGCACATCATTTTGGCGAGCCAGCCAGGAGAATCTCTGTCTGGCTGTGGGAGCGGACGAGGAGCGGACTCCCTGGCGCGCCCCCAGGACCTTCCCGGGAGGGACCCCGGACCTCAGCTCGCTCACCGCGGGGACAGACAACGACCTGCTGGCCTTGCGGATAAAGGTATGAATTAAATATCGGGGAAGGGGCAGCTGATAAGTCGTGCAGAGACATCTGACGCGCAGCACAGTCCCGGTGGGCTTGCAAGCAGCTTGCCAGGGAGAAGCCGGACACAGAGGGGGAGGGATCGACCCCCGGCCGATAGCGCGGCCGATGAGAAGGGGTCTCACTGAGCTGATAGAGCAGCGCTAGCGACTCTAGGGGTGAGTCAAATGAATCCTTGTTTTGCTGCTATTTTGTGCCAAGTCCAGACACGTTGAGTCATTGAGAATGATCAGTGAGGGAGGGAGTGAGTGAGAGAGACACACCAGAGTTGCGGAGCGATTGTGGAGCTCTATCCACATTTCTGACCTCGGGCGACTGAGGCGGCCGAGAAAGGCAAAGCGACTGGAGTCAGTGTGGGGCAAACCCGAGTGTGAACGAGAGGCGTTATGTTTGAGTGGGAAGTGGTTAACATTTGTTTCAACCGTGGACAGACAAAATGACGGAGTCTCTCCTCAGCAGTGGTTTGGGCTTGATCCCTGGGAATCGATTGATCCAGTGAATCATTGGCTAGAGAGAGGGAATGAACGGGTCTATCTAGAAGGAATATACAGAACTTCTGCAGGGAGATTGGTGGCCTTGGACTAGGAACAACCTGCTGTACAGACCCTAAGTATTCCAGGGGAGGTGAATGGGATAGCCTGTTCTTGTGGGAGATTTAGAGCTGTCAGAGGATCGAGACATTGGCATCTGGCGTGGGTATTATTGCAGTGTACAGATTGTGAAAAACGTTAGTATTGTTACTCTAATAACCAGCAGGGCATATGCCCCCTGTGTAAACTGAAATATTATTGCAATCAGGTTGACGTTGAACCTAAAACTCTGAAGGTTGTATGTGGAAAGTCACATTGTGTGCCTGCAGATTGGGGCTGTGTGTGGGAAGACAATTGAGAAGTGACTCTGAAATTGCGTGAGGAAAAGTTTGGACAAAAACGGGACGGAACAAGAAGGAGGAGATAATGGGTATTGAACAAAGGAAAGAGATCCCCAAAGCGAGTCCACTAGGTTGTATCATTGCACATTGGAAAAATATTGCTGGCCGTGGGGGAACTGAGAACAAGAGAGATCTTAGATTTTGCAGAGGTTGGTGGCCACTCTATAAATTGGATGATGGAGCGAGGTGGCACCTAGCGGAACTTTGGATTATAACACGCTATTGCAACTCGTGCTCTTTCTCAGGAGAGAAGGCAAGTGGACAGAGGTGTCATATGCCGATATGTTTTTCTCCCTTCGAAATCACCCCAAATGGCAGAGGGATTGTGGGATCAGGCCTCCATCTGACCCTCTGGTGTTAGCCCTGGAGAAAGAGAATAAGACTAAGAGAGGAGGGCTTAAGCGGTGTTGTTCAGCATGTAGCATAGGGCAAAGATGTACAAAATCAGATAAGGTTTACCACACTGTGGCCCAGAAACAAGAGTTGGGAAATGATTTGCTTAAGCCTCCCCTCATAAGACAAGAAAGGGATGAGGAGGAGGATGTAGACTCAGAGGATGCACACACCTCCCCGATTGCACACCGGACTAGACAACAGACACACATATTAAGGGCACCTCTGTGTGAGGCAGTGGGTTCAGAGGGAGGAGTGTTATTGGTTAAAGTTCCCTTCTCCACAATTGATTTGGAAGCATGGGAAAAGGTCACTAAAAACTATTGCAGTGATCCAGTTAACACAGCCAAATGTCTGCGATATATAATAAAACAACACAATCCAGATTGGGGTGATATGCAATTATTATTCGATGCACTGAGACAGAAAAACAATTAATCATAAAAAACAGCAGGGGATCTGGCAGAAGATTATTATAAAACCCAACAGCTGGATGTGAAAGATTATTTCCCACTCCAAAACCCACAGTGGGATCCAAACAGAACAGCAGAACTGAAAAAATTGGAAAGCTATCAGGAGTGGATTGCAAAGGGGATGGAAAGGGCCATTCCCAAAACAATAAATTGGTCAGCCTTATATGCAATCAAACAGGGGCCCTCTGAGTCACCATCTGAATTCCTTGAGAAATTAAGAGATGCTATGCATCGTCACACATCACTGGACCCTGGGTCTGAAGTAGGGATACAGCAGATAGTTAATTTATTCCTAGGGCAGTCTACAGGTGACATAAGGCGTAAACTTCAAAAGCTTCGGGGAACAGATGGGAGGAACTTAGAGACTTTGTTAGATGAGGCGTGAAGAGTCTTTAGTAACTGGGAAGAAGGATATAAACAAGGAATGAGGAAGCTTGTAGCTGTTGTAAGTGAGGGAGAGAGGGGAAAACATGGGCAGAGACCACCTAGGCAAGGCCTGTCCTGGCTGGGCAGAGACCAGTGTGCGATCTGTAAGAAATATGGTCACTGGAAAAATCAATGCCCAGAACAGAGACGGGGTGGCTTTCAGGACAAGGGAAACTGAGAGAAAGGAAAGGTGAGTGCATATGTGGAAGAAGACTGAAGAGGACCAGTAGATCTCAACCCAGAAGATCCACTGGTTATAAAATTGGTACTGGGGGAAAAAGGGAAAGAAGTAGAATTCCTGGTTGACACAGGAGCAACATATTCAGCCTTAAATAAGATTTTGGCACCTGTGGGGAAGAATTATGTTACAGTGATAGGAGCAACTGGCCAACCTGAAAAAGCATATTTTTGGAAACCATTAAAGTACAGGCTTGGAAAGCAATGGGGCATTCATAAATTCCTATATCTGCCCAGCTCCCCGAGACACCTTTTGGGGAGAGACTTGCTAGAACAATTACAAGTAACCATTAAATTTAAAAATGGGGAGGTCATTCTGGAGGTAAATGATGAACTATATAGAGAGGCATTAAGTTTAATGTTGACAACCGTTCAAACAGAGGGGGAAATTAGTGAAGAAATAATAAATCAAGTGTTTCCTGGAGTATGGGCCTCCAATGTACCAGGGAGAGCGAAAAATGCACTTCCTATATTAATCAAACTTAAGGAAGGGAAACAACCAGTTAGAATTAAACAGTACCCCCTGAAAAAGGAAGATAGGGAAGGAATTAGTCCTGTAATTGAAAACTTTTTGCAATTAGGGTTGTTAAAAGAGTGCCTGTCTGAGTTCAACACTCCCATTTTGCCAGTCCGAAAACATGATGGATCATACCGGATAGTACAAGATTGTCCTAGGGTAACTTTATGATGTTTGTATCCCCAATCGTCTGTTCTGTTTGTGCTGTATATTGAGTCCTGTGCCTTTAAGACTGGTTCTAAGGGCAAGGAGAAGCACGGAGTTTGTTTTGAGAAAACTGCCTGACTCCTCCACATTCTTCTGTGGACGGCTGTTCGGCGGAGGCTTGGAGAGACTGCAGGACAGAGATCTTTTGCTTTTAGTTAGTTTCAGCTAGCTAGGGCAGAGAAGTTCCCTGTACTGTTTTTTTTTTCCTTCTTCTTGGAACTGTTTAAACCTGCTCTGGACTGAAGACCCAGGGGAGCACTGGGGGCTGCACCTGCGGCCCACCGGGGCCTGGACCTCGGCATTTTCCAGCAGCGCCGGAGGGACTGGGACTGAGGAGAGACTGAGAGAGAGCCGAGCTCCATCCACAGCAAGGACTTTCTCAATTTGCCATCTCACTCCAGAACGAGAGGTTTTATTGTTTCATATTATTCATTCTTTATACTTGTATGCACTTTAGTTGTTTAGTAAAATAGTTTTTTCCACTTTTCTCCAAATAGTTTTTTTCGGACTGGTTGGAGGGAGGGGCCACTTGGGTTTGCTTCCCAGAGGGATCCTATTCAAGGGGTTTTCCCCCAAATTTGTCTCCAAACCAGGACATACCCTTTTAATTGGCGCCAACTGCGGGGCACGAGAGAGTGGAAAAAACTTGTATTGATTATTATTAACTGCATTTATTTCTGGTTGTCCTTTGGGTGGGGATTAAACAGACAGTGGCCATGTTACTTCTTGAAGTCCTAATGTCTCTTAGAATGGAGTCTTTTCTGCATTTCTGTTCCCTAGGCTTTTTTGAGGTCTTAATACCTTTCTGGTCCCTAGGGTTGTTTTCCTACCCAGAAATAGGTCCAATATTGTCCCTAACATACAGCTTTTACACTAGGGATGCACAAATTAGAATAGTTATTTTGCTGGGTTCGGTGATTATGGTTTACAAGAAGCTTATAAAGATACTGGAGTTTGTTCTGGGTATGTTCAGTTTATGGTTCTTTCGTCCTACCCTGCGTCCTAGTTCCAGCAGCATGTTTTGGGGATTTATCAATAATTGTACCCAGTTTGTTAGAGGAGGAGTAGGGGATGAGGCTCTTCAGCCTTTTTTTTCCATCTTCTCTTTTGAGTCAGTTACATCACTTTTGGAGAATGTTCAGGGTCTCCTGAATGTTAAAGACCCCACCTCCCTGGTATTTCACCTGGTGACTTTCCTCTATATTGTTTATAGCTTTTCTAGAATGAGTCACACACAGCTAAACACTGTAGGGCAGCAGATAGAGGCAAGGGAGCAGGGAGATAAAGAAGTCACTCAGGCTGCAGCCAACCCCACAGCTATTCAGGCTGCAGCTAAACCAGACAGTGAGGCTAAGACACCGGCAGTTGCTGCAGTAAAGAAGGGAAAGAAGCACACGGACAAAACCGATCGACCAGTAGACGATGATTCAGGTGAAGGATCCTCAATGCCTCCTGACACCCAGTCAGGAGTCAAACCAACTGACACACAATCAGAAGCTGAAGCAACTGATGACACACAGTCAGAAGCTGAACCGACTGATACAAAATCGGGAGTCCAACCAACTAGCACACGATCAGAAGCCCGACCAGCTGCTACAACATCAGGAGCCCAACCAACTGCTACAACATCAGGAGCCCAACCACCTGCTACAAGATCAGGAGCCCGACCAACTGCTACAAGATCAGGAGATACTATTGAGTCCTTTTCCCTGAAGGACCTTCGTGGCCTAAGAAAGGATTATACTCGACGACCTGATGAATCTATAATTAGTTGGTTAGTCCGTCTTTGGGATGCTGCAGGTGAGGCTACAATTCTGGACGGCACTGAAGCGAGGCATCTGGGATCCCTATCACATGATCCAGTTATTGACCAGGGAATGATGAGGGAGGCTAGTCCTTGCAGTCTCTGGGAACGGGTCCTGGGAAGTGTGGCACAAAGATATCTGTGTGCCGACGATCTCTATCTGCAGCAAACCCAGTGGAAAACCATTGAACAAGGGATTCAGCGCTTGAGAGAAATGGCAGTGGCAGAGATTGTCTTCTCAGATGACCTAAACACTAGGAACCCCAACTTGGTACCATGTACACCTGTAATGTGGCGAAAACTTGTACGACTTGGGCCACAAGAATACTCCTCTGCTTTAGCAATAATGAAGCGAGATGAGACAGAGGAGACTGTGCTTGATATGGCGAAGAAGCTCCGAACATATGCAGATGCCGTGCATGGTCCAACGCATGCAAGAATTGCAGCTCTGGAAACACAGATGTGGGGATTAGCAGACAAGATAAAGGAGGATCTCAAAGAACTCAAGGAGAACATTCTCCAGATCTCTGCAGTACAAGTTAAGAGCTCTGGCACCACACGCAAACGTTCCCTAGATAGAGAGGGAAAAGGCATCCCACGGGCTAAGCTGTTGTCCTTCCTGCGTGATTGTGGAGAAAACATGAAAAGATGGGATGGAGAATCTACTGATGCTATGACACAACGGCTGCATGAATTGTTGGATGGCAAGACTGTGAGAGGAAGTTCTAGCAAGAAGGAAGCAGCTCTGGTTACCCAGGGAAATAAGGATAATCAGGCTTAGAGGGGCCCTGCCTCTAGCCAGGTAGAGGCTAGGGAAAACCGTGTTTTTTGGACTGTGTGGATTCGTTGGCCTGGCACATCAGAACCACAAAAATATGAGGCCTTAGTTGACACTGGTGCACAGTGCACATTACTCCCATCAAGACACGTGGGGGAAGAATCTGTTTCCATTGCTGGGGTGACAGGAGGTTCACAAGATTTTACTTTGGTGGAAGCTGATGTGAGCCTGACTGGAAATGAATGGAAGAGACACCCTATTGTGAGTGGCCCAGAGGCTCCATGCATTTTGGGTATAGACTTCCTCCGAAATGGGTATTTCAAAGACCCAAAGGGATTTAGGTGGGCATTCGGGATAGCAGCTGTAGAGACAGGGGATGTTAAGCAGTTGAATACCTTGCCTGGACTATCAGAGAACCCATCTGCTGTAGGTCTTCTGAAGGTGGAAGAGCAACAAGTGCCAATTGCCACTTCAACAGTGCATCGCCGACAGTACAGAACAACTCGAGATGCCGTGTTCCCCATCCACAAGATGATCCGTGAGCTGGAGAACCAAGGGGTGGTCAGCAAAATCCACTCACCCTTTAACAGCCCCATCTGGCCTGTGCACAAGTCTGACGGAGAATGGCGATTGACTGTGGACTACCGTGCCTTGAACGAAGTGACTCCACCATTGAGTGCTGCTGTGCCGGACATGCTGGAACTCCAGTATGAGCTGGAGTCCAAGGCAGCAAAATGGTATGCCACAATTGACATTGCTAATGCATTTTTCTCCATTCCTCTGGCTGCAGAATGCAGGCCTCAGTTTGCTTTCACCTGGAGAGGCGTGCAGTACACCTGGAACCGACTGCCCCAGGGGTGGAAACACAGCCCAACCATCTGCCATGGACTGATCCAGGCTGCACTGGAAAAGGGTGAGGCTCCAGAACATCTACAATACATCGATGACATCATTGTGTGGGGGAACACGGCAATGGAAGTGTTTGAGAAAAGAGAGAAGATCATCCAAATTCTCCTAAAAGCTAGCTTTGCTATCAAGAAGAGCAAAGTTAAGGGACCTGCCCAAGAGATCCAGTTTCTAGGAGTAAAGTGGCACGATGGAAGGCGTCAGATTCCCACTGAAGTCATCAACAAGATCACAGCAATGTGTCCACCAACCAACAAAAGGGAAACACAAGCTTTCCTAGGCGCCATAGGTTTCTGGAGGATGCACATTCCTGAGTACAGCCAGATTGTGAGCCCTCTCTACCTGGTCACCCGCAAGAAGAACGATTTCCACTGGGGCCCTGAACAGCAACAAGCCTTTGCCCAGATAAAGCAGGAGATCGCTCATGCAGTAGCCCTTGGCCCAGTCAGGACAGGACCAGATGTGAAGAACGTGCTCTACTCAGCAGCTGGGAACAATGGCCTGTCCTGGAGCCTTTGGCAGAAGGTGCCTGGGGAGACTCGGGGCCGACCACTGGGATTCTGGAGCCGAAGCTACAAAGGGTCCGAAGCCAACTGTACTCCAACTGAGAAGGAAATCTTTGCCGCCTATGAAGGAATTCAAGCTGCCTCAGAAGTAGTAGGCACTGAAACACAACTCCTGCTGGCACCTCGACTACCAGTGCTGGGATGGATGTTCAAAGCAGAAGTTCCCTCTACCCATCATGCCACCGACGCCACGTGGAGCAAATGGATTGCCCTCATTACACAGCGTGCCCGTATTGGAAACCTGAATCGCCCTGGGATTTTGGAGATAATTACAAACTGGCCGGAAGGTGAAAACTTTGATCTCATGGATGAAGAGGAGCAGGAACAAGTGACACGTGCTGAAGAAGCTCCACCATACAACCAACTGCCAGCAGAAGAAACACGCTATGCTCTTTTCACTGATGGTTCCTGCCGCATCGTAGGGATGAACCGGAAGTGGAAAGTAGGCGTATGGAGCCCCACACGACAGGTTGCACAAGCCACTGAAGGAGAAGGTGGGTCAAGCCAGCTTGCTGAACTCAAAGCTGTTCAGCTGGCCCTGGACATGGCTGAAAGAGAGAAGTGGCCAAAGCTCTACCTCTACACTGATTTGTGGATGGTGGCCAATGCTCTGTGGGGATGGCTGGAGAAGTGGAAAAAGGCCAATTGGCAGCAGTAGGGGAAAGCCAATCTGGGCTGCAGATGAGTGGAAGGACATTGCCACTCGGATAGAGAAGCTACCTGTCAAAGTCCGTCACGTAGATGCCCATGTCCCCAAGAGTCGGGCTAATGAGGAGCACCGAAACAACGAGCAGGTAGATCAAGCTGCAAAGATAGAGGTGTCAAAGATAGACTTAGACTGGCAACACAAGGGAGAGTTGTTCCTAGCTCGATGGGCCCATGATGCCTCAGGTCACCAGGGCAGAGATGCCACCTATAAGTGGGCACGAGACCGAGGGGTGGATCTAACCATGGACAGTATTTCTCAGGTTATCCATGACTGTGAGACATGTGCTACCATCAAACAGGCCAAGCGGGTGAAGCCCCTATGGTATGGCAGGCAATGGTCCAAGTATAAGTACGGGGAAGCCTGGCAGATTGACTACATCACCATTCCCCAAACCCGCCAAGGCAATCGCTACGTGCTGACCATGGTGGAAGCCACCACTGGATGGTTGGAGACCTACCCTGTGCCCCACGCTACGGCCCCTAACACCATTTTAGGCCTTGAAAAGCAAGTTCTTCGGAGGCATGGTACCCCTGAGAGGATTGAGTCAGACAATGGAACTCATTTCAAGAACAGCCTCATCAACAACTGGGCTAGGGAACATGGCATTGAGTGGGTATACCATATTCCCTACCATGCACCAGCTTCAGGGAAGGTAGAAAGATACAATGGACTGCTAAAAACCACCCTGAAAGCATTGGGTGGGGGATCATTCAAAAATTGGGAGCAGCATCTAGCAAAGGCCACCTGGTTAGTTAACACCCGAGGGTCCACCAACAGAGCGGGCCCTGCCCAGTCTGAGCCCCTACATACAGTAGATGGAGAGAAAGTCCCAGTAGTACACGTAAGAGGTTTGTTAGGGAAGACAGTTTGGATCAATTCCGCTTCAAGTAGGGAGGATCCCATCCGTGGGATTGTATTTGCTCAGGGACCAGGTTGCACATGGTGGGTAATGCAGAAAGATGGAACCACACGATGTGTACCCCAGGGAGATTTGATTGTTGGGTGAGAACTGTGTGTAATTTTCGATGTGTGCTGAATGGTACTGCCACTGTATGTAGCTACATATTGCATATTGTTTTTTATATAGATGTATGTGTGCGTAGAGTTAGAGTATATATTAGTTTTAGTAAATTGACGATATGGGATAAGGGGTGGAATGTCCTAGGGTAACTTTATGATGTTTGTATCCCCAATCGTCTGTTCTGTTTGTGCTGTATATTAAGTCCTGTACCTTTAAGACTAGTTCTAAGAGCAAGGAGAAGCGCGGAGTTTGTTTTGAGAAAACTGCCTGACTCCTCCACATTCTTCTGCGGACGGCTGTTCGGCGGAGGCTTGGAGAGACTGCAGGACAGAGATCTTTTGCTTTTAGTTAGTTTTCAGCTAGCTAGGGCAGAGAAGTTCCCTGGACTGTTTTTTTCCCTTTTTCTTGGAACTGTTTAAACCTGCTCTGGACTGAAGACCCAGGGGAGCACTGTGGGGGCTGCACCTGCGGCCCACCAGGGCCTGGACCTCGGCATTTTCCAGCAGCGCCGGAGGGACTGGGACTGAGGAGAGACTGAGAGAGAGCCAAGCTACACCCACGGCAAGGACTTTCTCAATTTGCCATCTTACTTCAGAAGGAGAGGTTTTATTGTTTCATATTATTCATTCTTTATACTTGTATGCACTTTAGTTGTTTAGTAAAATAGTTTTTTCCACTTTTCTCCAAATAGTTTTTTTTTCCGGACTGGTTGGAGGGAGGGGCCACTTGGGTTTGCTTCCCAGAGGGATCCTATTCAAGGGGTTTTCCCCCAAATTTGTCTCCAAACCAGGACACACGCCTAAAAGGAATCCGGTGTGATACACCCCCGGTTAAGTATCGGAACTGGGATTCCTATGTCAAGAGGCAACAGAGTCGCCCCCGGGGACCTCCTGAAGAATATCCCTGCTGCCGAGAAGATGGTACCCCCCGTGGCTCGAGGCAACCGAG
>JAIXNV010000326.1:0-34145 GCA_020917445.1 Riparia riparia
GGATACCGCGGAGCCTCTGTAACCGCGATCCCAGCAAAGCACAGACCCCTCCAACGCTGTCCCAGCCGGGTCCGCAGGGAATTGCCCCGGCGCAGTCGGGGTGGCCACGGCCAGCGAACCCTCGTGTTTCTGACTCCCTCTTCAGCTGTTTATCCACGGAGCGCTGTGAAATCTGCACAGCCATCGCAGAATCATTGAATGGTTTGGATTGGAAGGACCTCAAAGCTCATTCAGTTCCACCCCCTGCCATGGGCAGGGACACCTTCCACTGTGCCACGGTTCTCCAGTCCCCATCCAGCCTGGCCTTGGGCACTGCCAGGGATCCAGAGGCAGCCACAGCTGCTCTGGGCACCCTGTGCCAGAGCCTCACCGTCCTTACAGGGAAGGATTTCCTAATATCTGATCCAAACTTCCTCTCTGTCAGTGTGGAGCCATGAATCCATCATGCACTGAGCTCCTGCTGTGGTGCAGCCCGTGCTGGCCCAGTTCAGAGCTATATGGAACTCCTCAGAGTAACCATAAATTCCATCGTAAAGGACTGTGGCTCCCCCTTAGCAGGCTCGATTTACGGTGAAATCAGATGGGGCTGGGCAGGACAAGTCCTGCAGGTTCAGCACTGGCAACCTAAACCCCCCCAGAGGGTTTTCTGGTCCTTGCACTGGCCCGGGGGTGAGTCTGGAGGACAGGAGGGTGTTGGCTGTGCCTCTTTGGGGCTGTTCCTGCTGCACATCATCCTTGTATCGGAGCATTGAGCTCGTCCTGAGCCGTGAGGGAATGGCTGAACCAAGAGCAGCTGGTGGTGGGAATGTTTAAGTGGAAAATGATGTGCTAATAAATGATGTTGCTGCTGGGTTGGGAGTGCTGTGTGTCCCGTGCAGCGCTGCCAGGTTTTGCAGAGCTCCGTACATAAGCTGCCAGCTGGAGCCTTTGGAAGTCTGAGCTCTGTTATCTCTGCCAAAAGCTCTTTACTTGATGGGGTCTGTTTGTTGGATGTTTACACCCTCGTTTTCCTAAAATAAGCCCGTACCTGTCTCGTTCAAACATTGCTGGGAGGTCTCTGCACAGGAGCAAACCACACTGTGACTTGTCACCATGAGATTCTGATCCTTCAGGGATCCTTCAGGAAACCCTTCCAGGCCTAATTGGGAGGTTTGGACTCTCCTGAGGCACTTTTCTTTTTAAAACTTAAAACTCTTAAGTCCTTTTTGGTTACACGATGGAGGTCTGCACAAGTGTGGGTGTGATCAAGGTGAGCACACGCCTCTCACGGAGCAGGTGCACGTTGAGTGTGCCTTGAGGCTGCCCTGATCCGTAGGGAAGTTGGCTTTGATGTCCTGAAGTGGTTTGTCCACCGTGAGTGGCTGCGTGTGAAACAGAACGTCGAGACCTGCCTGGGTTCAGAGGGTTTTATCCCAGTTGTCTCTTGGGAGAGAAACTGGGGGAAAAGTGTCAAGAATTTGGGACCTGCATTTTCTTGGATTCTGACCTTGCTTAGTCAAGTTCTTTGTGGAAGGGGAGCAGACCCAGTGCTCCCAGTGCCCTGCTCAGGCTCTGCCTCATGCTGGGGAGTGTCCTAACCCCTGATTTTGGGAATATTCTGTGCACCCAGTGTCTGAGCAGCTGCCTCAGCCCTAGCTCTGCCTTGCAGGGATGTGTTTGTGGTTTGGGAATGTCGTTGCTGGATGTGTGAGGGTGATGCTGGGTGGATTTACACAGGAGCGTGCTGAGTTCCTTGGCAGAGCGTGGGTAGTGTCTGGAGAGGCGTTTTTGCCCCGTCCAGAAATAGTCCTGTGTGTTCTCCCAGGTGGAAAAGCAGGGACAGGTGGAATCTACCTGTGGGGGGCAGCGAATATTTTCTCCTAAAGGGGACTTTGCCCTCCAAAAAGCTGTGTTTGATTGGTTTTCCCCTGTATGGCCTGAGTGTCAGACGAGGAGCAGCAAGTACTGCTTGAAGAATCAACCTCTTCCTTTTTCCTGTAGAAACTCTGCTGTCCTTGGAGGGCAGGTTTGTTCTTTTGCCTGCACCACCACAGCCCGTGGAAGAATATCTGGAATGATCCAGATTTTTCTTCCCTTTCCTTACGGACTAATTCCCACAGTTAATCAGTGGCAGGGATTGTTCCACGCCGCAGCTCTGCCTTGACTTGTGGTGTCCAGGTGATGCCAGGATTTGCCCTGGAGCTGGGCATGGCACTGCCAGGCTCCAGGGCTGCAGTGCTTGTGTCCCAGGAGCCTTTTCCATGCTCAAAGCATTCAGGAGATCAGGGTGGCTCAAAGTGCTGGCTCAGGATGCCCTGAAGAGATTCCGTTTTCATCACCCATAATACGCGTTTTCCGCTCTGGTGTTCTCCTTCGCCTTGGTGACGGGACTGAGTCCTATTCCCATCTGCTTGTTCGGTCTAAACTTCCCAAAAATACATCAAGGAGAAGCATGAAAGAGGAACTCGAAGGTGCCTGGGTGCTTGAGATGTAAAACTGGCTGTTCAGGGTTCTGTAGTGTTGAGTTCCCATTTCTCCGGGGCCGTTGCATCCTGACTGTATCCCGCAGAATTCCCTCCGCTGGGTGCCCGTGCTGGGGGCTCAGGAGTGGGTGGAGCAGGGTGGGGACACTTTGGGGCTCCGTGGGGGTAGGCAGGGTGAGGGGAACTTATTTCCGAGCATGAGGAAGAGCAGGATCACATTCCCAAGGTGTTTTCGTTGTGTGTGGTAATTCATGATCGGCAGGTTTAGCTCCGGCTGCTCCAGGCATGTCTGTGGGTTCCTGGCTGTCTTCCTTTAACGGAGGCAATTTAAAATACACCAACAAAGGCGGGAACACAACAGGAGGAAGTGCTGGCTGCATTTACTGGGTTGTTTTCACCTCTCCTGGTCTCAGTTAGCAGTGATCCGAGCCCTCACTCCGGGCTCTGTCCATCCTGGTTACAG
Organism: Riparia riparia; assembly: GCA_020917445.1. Classification (NCBI taxonomy): domain Eukaryota; kingdom Metazoa; phylum Chordata; class Aves; order Passeriformes; family Hirundinidae; genus Riparia; species Riparia riparia. The sequence goes on from JAIXNV010000326.1 coordinate 2,926, forward strand.
CACAGCAGTTCTTTGTGTGTTCCCAATTGGAATTTTCCTGCTGGAGCGCTGGTCTGAGAAATGCCTAAAAAGCTCAAGCTGTTAAAAGCTGAAAGTTGTGCTCTGTAACCTCTAGACATGATGAATTCCAGAGGAATTCCAGGCTGGAGCTGCCCCTTAGTCCCTGTGCTGACAGCAAACCTTTAAGCAAACTGGAATATTGAAATCGTTCTGGAGCTCAGTGATAGGATGGAATCACTCAGGGACTTCGTCATCCTGTGCAGGGAGCTGCTTTCACTTTCAAACCTGGGCTGCCCAGCCAGGAAGGAAAATGTCCGGTGGGATTTTTAGCGTTGTGTGCCTTCCCTCCGGACCCGAGGGATCACTGCTCTTCCATAGCTGCAAGAATTTTCTTTCTGCTTCGAGAGAACGTGACTGAAGTGGTTGAAGTTGGGAAGGTCTCTGTGTGCTGCTGCTGCAGGCTGGGCTTTCCTCTCCCAGCCCTCTCCCAGCACGAGTGCTGGGACCAGGAGCCTCATCCCCGAGGATTTGCCGTAACAGCGGAAGCTGCTGCCTGGTCGGAGCACATTTGGTAAGAGGAGTGGTGGAAAAACACTTTAAAAGTTTGCTGTAGCGGTTCCCTCGCGCGTGTGGGGCTCTGTGTTATCAGTGTTCACTGTCACAGCAGCGGGATGGGATGTGGAATTGGAAGCACTTTGGAACTGGGTGAATTTCATGGTTTTCTGTGATGTGGCTGCCTGGAGGATGGCGGGATAGGCACAAACGGAGGGCTGTTCCCACTTCTCTGTTCTTGTGCTGGGTGTTGTCCTGCTGTCCTCAGGCTCACACAGGTCTCCAACTCTGGATTTAGTGAGTTTTTTATTTATTTTTTCCCTTGGAATTTGGGAGCGTAAGCCGGACAGCAGCCCCTGGCACTGGAGCATGAGCTCAGGGCGAGAGCTGGGCCGGCCTCCACGTTCATCACCAGGAGCTCGTTTTGCAGCACAAAGATTTGGCAGGTGCAGGTTGGATTTGGGGGCGTCCAGCACGTGCTGGTGCTGTTCTCCTGAGGTGAGGAGTTCCCTCAGCATTCTCCAGGATTGAGGAGTGGCTGGAATGGTGCCAGCTGTAGAGTGGTCTCTTGGTGCCTCTTTTTCCCTCCTGTTCTTAATGCTTGGATGTATTTTGCACTTGCACTACAAACCGAGGCCCAGAGTGTTCCAGCTTTCGTGCTAAGCAGTTTTCCTTCGTTTTGCCAGTGGGGTGTGATCTGCTGTGCAGTTTTCCTAGGGAGCTGGTGCTGCTTTACAGCAGCCTCTGCTCTGCAGGGTCCAGAAGTGAGATCCGGTGGTGTGAGACACCAGCTGATGCAGAGCAGGCATGGAGGGATACTGATATCGATTTGACCCTTCCTAAGTTCCTTTGGATATGTAAGGAAAGCTGTATATTTGCTGTTGGCTCTTATGGGAATCACTGCTGCTGATTTCCTCTCAAAAGCTGTCGCAAGTAGGGGAAAGAAAAGAGAGAAAAGCAGCAAAAGCCCTGAAGTGTGGTGTAAGGAAGAGCCACGGGGTAGACATCAGAGCAGCTGGTGACATTGACCCTGGGATCAGCGAATCTCAGCCCTGCTTGGGTACAGTGAGTTGAAGGGAATCTTTGCAAAATACAAAAGTGAGACCTTCTCCCTAACAAAAAAAAAAACAAACAAAAAAAAAGCCCAAAACCCAAACAATCCCTTTGGGACCTCTACACAGCATTCCATAGGTGGGACGTGAATGTTAAACTCTGCTTTTCACACAGAAGGTCCTTGGCACACGAGGGCTTTGCCCGTGATTCCACCACAGGATCAGGGTCTGGTCCTGCCCAGAGGGCACTGCTGGCACAGCTGCGGGACCACGGGAAGGCAGAAAAAAAATCGCTTTAATTTCACTTTCCATTGCAAATGCCGCAGTCATTTTGTCCACCGCGAGGTCACTTTTATTTTTAAAGGGCCTCGGAGTCAGAAATGGCTTTTCAAAAATAATTCTTGTAGCAAATCCAGCGTCTCCTGGATGATCAGAGGTGGCTCTTTTAAAATTACAGCTTTGGGCTGTGCTCTGTAGGTGTTGTGTGTGGCTGGATTGCTCCACCCAAAGGTTTTGGCCACTTTGATTTACTCAGCTTGTGGTGAGGGTCAGGGAAGGCAGGAAGGGGCAAAAAAAGATTCACTGGAAGTAAAGACATCACGGGTGCTTTTCTCTGGTTGTATAGGTTGCTTTCACCATCTCTTTTTTATTTTAATCCATTAAACCCAGTTGGAAATTGGTTTCCTGTGGGATTATGGAGAATTTAGAAGAAAATGAATCAGTTTGGAGGTTTTGACTGAGAAGCTGCAATGAGGGCAGGGTGTTACTGTGGGGTTAATCCTGCCAGGACAATGCTCCTGCATTGGATCCCCTTTCGCTGGCAAAAGAGAAAGTGCCAGAAGCTGATAAGTTCAGGATTTTATGGCGTAAATGCTATTAATTTCAAATGAGTATTGTTGGGTTTGACTGGTGTGGGGAAGGTCTTGGTGCACAGAAGCATCCGCCTTGGAACTGGGGAGACCCCGGTGTGCCCCGGGCTGGGAGAGGAGGGCTCACAGCTGACTCAGCAGTGTCCCCAGCTCCAGAGCGTGTTTTCAGGAGAACAGGCGATTTGGGGGAGTTGATTACCATGAGTTTACACACGAGTACAGGGTCTTCTTGTACACTGGATAAGCAAATCCCTCAGGCTGAGCCCAGCTGCGTGTGCAGGCTGTGTGTGTAGGGAGACGCGGGGCTCCTGTGGTGTGAAAGGCAGGAGGGCTGTGTTCCAGTTCCAGCCTGGGTGAATTCCAGGTGTGGTGGTAATGGAGAGCTCTGTTTCCCATAAAACCCTCTCCTTTCTGAAGAGGCAGCAGCATTTCACAGGCTGGTGGCTGTTTGCTCATCCCTCAGCTATGTTTCAGCTCACAAGTGTTGTTTTTTTTTTCCCCCCCACCTCCCCTTTCACAAAACCTAAACGTGCCTTTCTTTCCCGGCCCAGGACATGGTGCAGGGTGAAGAGAGCAGATAAAGACGCTCCCACCACTCACTCCACAGCCTGTCCCACCCTCCTGAGGACTCCATGAGGCAGGACACGGGCTGATGCCCTCTGCTCACCCCACCATGGATGGGGGGAACAGCTTCCCACAGCACCAGCAGCCGGGAGATGCCGTCCACGGCATCCCCGGCCTCCGCTCCCAGCTCGCCGTGCCGGACGTGGAGGTGAGGCTCTGCACATCCTGGGGAGGGGGAGGCTGTGCCCAGGAAGGGTCTGGGCAGAGCAGTCTGCCCTGGTGGATCCTGGTAAATCCTGGTCTGTGTTTACAGCAGCAATTTCCTGACTTCCCAGGCGCTGTGCAGGGGCGTGCAGGATGGATCGGAGGGGTTGTGGTTGAAGTGAGGAGGGAAAAGCAGGGCTGTGATTAAAACAAAGCCTCTCTGAAAGCTCCAGCTCCTTAAGGAAGGACTGAAGAGACTGAGAGAATCTGCCCAGGATTGCAGACCTTGTTCCTACCCCAGCATACCTCTAGCAGACGTGTGAATCTGTGCCCGCGTCCAGCTGTCCTTGTTTCCAGAGCAGCAGAGATAAATAAGTTGTATTTGTCCTGATATAGCTGCTAAAACCAGACCGGGTCGCTGATGCGTTTGTCCGACAGGGCAAAAAGCAAACCCAAAATAGCTGACGTGTTCCTGGAGTTTTCTCTTTCTGTTTCAAACTCTGGAATGTGTCACATGCAGGGACACAGAGGTTTAAGCGAGGCCCAAGTTCCTGTTGCTTCAAGTACGAGGTTTCATTGCTTTGGGCACGCAAAAAAAAAAAGATGAAAGGCTGCTGTGGAGCTGAGTAAGGAGATGCTGTGTTCTCTCCCTGATTTTATTGGTATGAGCTGAGCTAAGAGCTTCCCGTTAATTGGAGACTGTTCAGGGAAGTGGGAAGACAAAAGGCACAGAAGGACATTTTTGGGTGTGACCTCTGCCAGACGATTTCAGGTTATTGAGTTGGTGCCGGCATCCCACAGAGACTGAATCACAGAATCGTGGACTCACTGAGGAAAGGACCTTCAAGGTCATCAAGTTCAATCTGTGACTGTTCCCTACCTTGTTGTCTCACCAGAGCATTGAGTGCCACATCCAGCCCTTCCTTGGACACCTCCAGGGATGGGGACCCCAAACCTCCCTGAGCAGCCCTGCCCATGCCTGACCACCCATTCCACAAAGAAATCCCACCTGATGTCCATCCTGAACATCACTTGGCACAGCTTGATGCCATTTCCTCTTGTCCCTTCAGCGTGTCCTGTGAAAGGGCTGGGGAAGGGGGCTGACCCTGGCGACCTTCTGGGGACAGTGGGAGGGGAGGAGGTTCCAAAGCTGACACTGGAGTCTTGCTCGAGGGGTGAGGAGCCACCTCTGCTCCTGGGAAGCACTGAGGGAGGGAAGCCATGGGCCTGCCCTGCGATCTGCAGCCCCAGGTAACCCTTCAGGCCTCTGCTGCTCTAACTGTTGTGCTTTCTGCTTTGCAGAATTCCATGCTGGCCGCCGACCCGTGGAGTAGCTGCTACTCAGGCTCTTTCCCAACCTCGTCCTTCCCAAGTGAAAACCAGTGAGTGCTGTTCTCCTTTGTCTAATCCCCTCTGCTCTTGCACACCCCGTGATTCAACTGTTTCTTTACTGCTTTCCATGTTTACTTTATTTCGTGATCTGATGGGGAAATAATTGCATCACTCACCGATCTTGTGGCATTTCAGACACTGCTGCAGCTTGGAAACAGCAGCAAACAGCTTTTTGTTTTTTAAAAATAAGGAAAAAAACCTTTGTTTTCTGGTAAACCTTTGTGCTGCAGTAAGGGAGGAGCAGCCATGGTTTAGCCTGGTTTTGTAACATCAATGGAATTCTTAACAGATCTGACTGGGCAAACACACTGGGCAGTCTCTAGCTTTGCACAGATGTGGAGGAAGGTGTTACCTGTACCAGGTGTCAGGTTTTGGGTGAGGTTAAAATCCTTTTCCACGTTGCTGGCAGTGACTGACGCTAACAGCCGTGTCGTGTCTGTACTGAAAAATGTCGTTTTCCGTTTCCCCTCTTTACAATGAACCTTCATCCCGCATCACAAGGTGGGATGTGACAAATGTTTGGGTGACATAAAGTGGCCTTGTGCCATCACTGAGTGACTTGGGTGGGGCTGGGGGTTTGGAGGCTGATCCATGGCTGCTTTGGCCTCTGTGAATCCAGGGAGTGACACAGATACAAAGGATGTGTTCTTTATCTAGATCAGAGGTGGGAGGAAGGAGAATTGAAAGAAGCAGGATTTGACATCCTGAGCTAACAACAGCGTTCCAGGTGCCTGGAATTAAAACTGGGGATTTAATGTAGCCTCCCTCCTAGAGGGATTTTGACATCTTCCTGGAGGGATCCTTCCCTGTGAGGGTGTGAGCTCCAGGCAGGTGGGAGCAGTGAGGATCAGCCCCTCTGTCAGGGGGATGAAAGGAATCGTGTCCCCGTGTTGGTTCTGCCGCTCTGGTGGCCCCGGTCCCCTCTGGGCACAGCAGGAGCACAGGATGGACGGAGCAGTTCCCCGTGAGAAGCACCAGAAGCTGCCCCACAGGTGCTGAGGGAGCTGGGCTGTGCCAGCTCCTCCCCACAGGAGATTTCTCAGATCCATTCAGGCCCTTTGCTCTCGGCCAGCCTGCCTGATTGGAAGGGGCTGTGCTTTTTGAGCAGGATTCCTGTAAATTACACGTTGTGAATCCTCCGGAGAGCTATAACAGAATTTCTGTTTTGCTGCATTGAACCACAAGATTAGATTGTATTTATCTATTGTGTTGGGGTTGGTTGGGGTTTGTTTTGTTTTTTTTTTTTCCTTTTGACCATTTGTTCTGGTTTTGCCCCTCACTCTCTTCCTGTTGGGTGCCGCTCGTATCAGCGCTGCCGGGAACATTACAGCCCGATCCTGCAAGGACATGCCTGTGTCTGACACAAACCTGGACTTGCTGCCTTTGCTTGAGTTACTTCTGCAAATGAGGCCCACTGTAGCAATGATTTGCTAGGGAATGATTTAGCCAAGGCTGCACCTTTAGCTTCTTGTTCTCCATGTCTCCATACCCCAGGAGCTGTAAAAATCACCTTTCAGGTGAGATTTTCCATATCTGCATTTCACATTAAAAAAAAAAAAAAAAAAAAAAAAGTCAGTGCTTTTTTGCATTTGAAAATGGCACTGACTCTGTTTTAGGTGGATTTAGAGTGAGAGAGTTACAGGTAGGAATCGTGGAAGGGATGGAAACATTGAAAAGTGGGATTCTAAAGGCAGCTGTAATTGTAGCCCGTGCTGTGACACGGAAAAATGCAGCTGGCATTAGAGGTGGTGCACGTTTTTCTTCAGAATCCTTGCAGAGAAATCTCATTTGCAAGTGGCTGTGTTTGGACAGGGCTTATTCTCATAGCAACACCTTTATCCTGAAGCAGGTTTTTCCTGTTCAGGAGTTCATTTTCATGCTAGGGAATTTCTTCAGAAGACCCCAGATGCGGCCTCTTGGGTTCAGGTTTTCTTAACCTGACAAACGTCGACAGCGTATTAAACCTCCCTGAAAGAGCCAGGGAGGTTCAGGGCTCTGAAGAGCAGCAGGTCAGCCCTTTTCTGAGGAAATTATCCCTGCAGAGCTCAGTTTCCCTTGCTGCTGGAGGCTCAGCACATTCCTGGCTGGGGGGGATCTGGGGCAGCCCAGTTGTGCTGTCGGATGAGATGTCACACAGCTGCAGCAAAGCTTTGTCCCCGCTTTCCAAAACACACAACCCCTTTTCTTGCTGTTTTCATGCCCTTTTCCCCCCTCTGCATGGAGCATTGCTTGCTGAAATAGTAAAGCAGGCTCTGAAAAACATGGATTGGTGTCTGATGAGGAAGGAAAAGTGCCGGGCTGGTGCTGAGGCAGCCCGTGGCCTCTCAGCTCTCCCTGATCTTCCACTTGAGATGTGAAGTTTGTGTCTCTGAGTGGAGGACAGAGGATGGAGCCTGGCCAAAACACGCATGGGAGCTCTCAGAAGTGACACTGTGGGTCCACAACGGCTTTGGATGCGCTGGGTCACAGATGAGCAGCTGGAATGCAGCGGGATTGCAACGGAGCATTCCTTTACGGGCAGCTGGTGTGATTAAACCAGCATAAATTTCCTTTCTGGAACGGTTTTTGGTTATCCAGTGAAGCCCCTCAGCCTCTGGGGGAAGCTTCCATGGAGCAGTGTGCCAGGAGCTGAGCCCTGGAGGGGCTGAGCAGGGCAGTTCGATGCTGGCTGTGTTCACACCTTGGCTGTGACAGGTCACTGACCTAAGTCTTCCACTTAAAACAGTTTCGTCCCACTTTAATTCAAGCGAACTTGTCAATGGCTCTGTGCCAGCCCTGCAAACGAGGGGAAACAGCTTTGAATTCTGACTCAAGGGAAGGTAAAGCCCAGCTCCAAAGGCTCTGAAAGGATCTGGGGGCTTTCCAAGGAGGATCTCGGAGCAGTGCCCGGAGCTGCTGTGGGCTCTCCCTGCAAACTGCAGGAACCAAGTGCATCTCACATGGACAGACTGGAAGACCAAGATGAAGGGTAATAAAATACCAACCAGAGCTGGTCATTCCACAGCAGGCCAGGGAGGTTGGAGCTCTCTTGGTCTCCTTCTCGTTACCTTGAGTGACCCTTGTCCAGGCCACAAAGTGCCAGAGAAACGGGAGGGGGTGTTCACTTTTCCAGTAAAAATAGTTTTCCTATTCCTTGGTTAGTTCCTTGACGCTGGCCAAGCCCTGTCCTCGTGTGAGAGACGGCGAGACCACAGCGGCCTCGACTTGAAAGCCTTTTAAACCAGCCTTTTCCTGTGTGGAAATACATTCATTCCCAGAATTTATGCCCAGATTTTAATTTGCTTGGATGGGTTAGGAGAAACTGACAGTCAGGGCTGGGCTGTGGGAGCTGGGATGTGCAGGTGTGTTCACACAGGGGTCTCTGCAGCAGGTAAAGCCACGGCAGCACAGAAAAGAAGGAAAAAAGCAAAGGAGGAAGGAGCTGCTCTGTTTTCAGGATATTATCTTTAGTGATGGGAAATGAGCAGGAAAAACGAATTTATCAGTGGAGATAACCGTGTTTGCACATAAACCCACATGTAAATGTTCACTGAACGTGTTAACGAGCCGCTGGCCACACGTGGCACCTTAATTGCTTAATAATCCTTCGGCAGCTTGGCATTCCCAGCTCCTGGGCAGGAGTTGTGTTCAAACTCTCTTTCTCCCTCCTTCAAGCGCCCGTTCAAGTTTCTGGCCGTGGGTTCTTTGGGCACAGGGGAGAACGTGCAGCTCCCCACAAGAGGAAGCCAATCCAGCCGGGGTTGATATCCCATGGCTCCAGCGCCGAGGGTGTCGGTGGCAATTTCCCAAGCAGGAGCACGGCCCCTTACTGGAAGGATTACGAAGCACATTCCTTGCTCCTGCAGGAGAGGGAAAGGGCCTGAGCGAACCAGGAGGTGGCGTGGAGCAGAGGTTGGGCAGGAGGAAGGAAATTGGCTGCTCTCCTGCAGTTTTTGCCTCTGGCTGCCCGGAGGAAGCAGATGCTGGGCACAAGGAGCAGGAGGAAGCTGGCATGGCCCTGCCCAGGAGGAGCAGGCAGGATTTGCTTTGTTCCCTTGTTAGCTGAGCGGAGAGCTTGCCTTTGAGCTCACACCAGTCACATGCCTAGTTCCTCTCTCTGGGTAGCAGTTCTGTCTGTGTTTCCCAGTCACCAGCCCCCCATTCTTTGGGGTCTGTGAGTGGTGAACCCCCTGTCCAGGCAGGTTAACAGGGGTGTTTCCCTGTCAGAGCTGAGTTGTAGGGCTCTTTTGGGCGTTTTGTGGCCCAAACTGGCATTCGGGTGTGATGTTTCCCTGCGCCTCATGCCCTTAGGTGGTGTGACTGGCAGGTCCACCACACCCGTCACGCTGGGACATCCCAGGGCTTCATTCTGCTTTGTCATCAGGGCTGAAATACTGACTACTACATGGTTATCTATCAAATCCTTCTTGGTTTACACAAATTGATGTTCTTAATACAGTGTTCCTACACTGCTGAGTTTGGGAAGTGGGATAGAACTGGTAGAGATATTATTTTGCCAGCTTTCTTCTGGATAACATCCAATAATATCCCTCTCCTGTGTGTGATATCCTGAAGTTTCAGCTTCACTGCTGCCAGAGGCTGAAGTGACATAAGAAGTGCTGAGGACTGACAGGGAGTAACTGTTTCTCCCATTTCCTTACAGGCAATATTTTAACCCCCCTCAGGATTTTTTTATGGATCCCATCAGCAGACCACATTTCTTGGATACAAACTATGCAACTGTGGACCCCACTGACTTCTTTCCAAAAAATGGGGATTTTCCTCAGGTAAGTGCAGAATTCTTGATGTCTTTGGGGAAAAAATGAGGCTTTGGAGTGCTGGGGGTTATTTTTCAGTGTTGCCTTACTGGGGGAAAATGAAGAGATGGGTGATAAATTTGTCCAGCCCCAGAGAGGAATTATATGCAATTGGCATCAGTCCTCTGACACCAGGAAGTTGAAATGTGTCCATGGTAGGAGCTTCTCTGTGGTAAAACTGCTTTTATCTTTTAAAGGGGTGTTTGGCACAAACCCTGGGGGTGGTCCTGGCTGCAGGAGGGTCTCAGAGTGTGAACTGAACACGCTTCACACTCTTCAGTATTTCCCTCCCAAAATGTTCTTGTGATCTTGTGCTGTACGTTCTTCCTCGCTGGTTACAAGTGGTGGATTCCTGAATAGAGAATATTTAGGGATTACATCAGCCCAGTGCCCAGCATTCCAAGAGTGGAGCCAGGTCAGTTTTTGCAGAACTGAAGTGTGGGAGGAATGAGCAGTGACCCCGAGTCTGGGGACCCAGAGCTCCCTCACGTCGAGGACCTCTCTGGGTCCTTTCCATAGATATTCAGGAATGCTGCACTGACTTTTGGCAACATCTTATGGTAAGATTAGTCAGTAAAAACTGCACGTGGTTGATATGACAGAGCTGACTTTGGAATAAAGAAGGAACGGGCTATATCCTTTTTTAGGGATTAATACAGACATTGGTGCCTGCCTGTGTATGTGTTAATCCCTCCTCATTGTGTTTTTGGGGTTTTTTTTGGCATGGCCAAAGAGGGCTTTTGACCCTTCTTAGGACTTCGATTTCTACAGATTTGAATGAGCAGATGCTGGGGATTTGTTCTTTTTGAGGTGGCTGTTGGGGAGGATGAAGCCAAGAAACCCTATAAATATGATTGCCTATATTCTGAGAATGTAAAACCTGTAAATGAGATAGAGTTGAAAGTACGTTTTGATGTTTGAGATGTACTAGATACTGGATGTATAGAAAAACAGTTATATGACCTGCTGGAGGTCACCTGCAGCCAGACCCAGAGGTCAAATGGTATGTCCTATCTCACCCCCCAGTGGTTCATCCCATACCTGTACCCCTCCCCTGAAGTATCAGGTATCTGTAACCCCATTGGCACAGATCCTGTTCCGGCCCACCTGGAGCCCTTATCAGAGGGCTGCTGGGGGGGCCCGGCCTCTTTTTGCCTCTTTTTGCCTCTCTTTGCTCCTCTTTGCTCTCTTTGCGCTCTTTGCTCTCTTTGCTCTCTTGACTCTTTGCCTCTCTCTACTCTCTTTGCTCTCTCCATTCCCTACCCCCACCTCCTGGGCCTTACCACGAGCTGCGGCTGGCGGCTCAGAGCAAGGCCTCACATCCCTTACAATAAACCTCCTCTCTTAAAGCCTAACTTCACAGAGATCTCGTGCCTACGTTTATATACACCGTCCTGGAGTCCACAGCTGCAGCAGGGACAAACCCCATTCTCTACAGGTGGCCACTGGTGTGGTCCCCAAATCCAGCTCCCCTTGCCTCAGGGACCCACCTGGGCAGCCACTGGGCAGCTGCTGGTCAGGGTTTTCCGACTGGATTAAACCAGATAAATAATTGAATCACAGGAGCATTGATCTCTGCCTCCTGCAGAATTAATTGTGGGAAGAACGAGGCAGAAAGGTGATCTCATCAAACTTGTGAGACCATTTACCGGGCTGTGATGTGAAGGGGAGAGGGGTCCCTGCCTTAGGTCTCACCTCCAGGTCTGCTGGGGTTTGGCTGATGGGTTCAACGGGAAAAAGGGCTTAATTATTTCTTGAACTTACGTATTTTCTAGTATCTCGGTGGTCAGTCAGCTTCCTTCCCTGCTGCATCACAGAAATTGATCTCAGCCAGCTTGGACGAGTAGAGTTTTGGAGGTTCTTTGTGAAGGGAGATGCTTTGTGTTGGCTGGGTGAGAAAAGAGCAGGAGGCTCTGAGACAAAGCAGGTGCAAATGACCTCAAATGATTCCCAGAGCAAGAAATAGTTCTTGTGCTGCTCTTATCCTTTGAGAGAGGGAGCTGTGGATGGGACTGAGGTGATTTTAGGACAATTGGGTTTTGTTTGGACTCTTTCTTTCTGTAGTGAGACTGCAACGTGCCTGGAGGTGTTCTGCCTCCAGTATGGACACAGCAAAGTGTCCTCTGAACCTTACACAGCCAGAGCAGTTCCTTCATCGGGGTATTGTAGCACCAGGCAGTGCCAGTGCTCCCACGAGGGGCAGAGCAGCTTTATGGTGCTCTCCAGTCCTGTTCCATGGTTTGTCTGTGAGCCTGTGCTCTGGTCCCTGGAGTTCCCACAGGTGGCAGGGCAGTGATGTGTTGCCCTGGGTGTGCTGAAACTGAGGAACAGTGGATCAGCCTTTGTTAGACCTCTGTTTTCCTAAAGTTCTCTGCTGGAGGTGGTAACTCCGAGGGCTGGGGTGTGTCCAGAGCTCCCCGGAGACAAGGGGCAACGCTTGGTGACTTCACCTGTTGGGGTGAAGTAGCACTGGTGGAGCTGTCTCTGGAAAAGGGATTTCAGGCTCCAGTCATCCTCTAACAGCTCATTCTGCAGCATGGAGCCAGGTCAGCCTTCCTGAATACTCAGCTTTGCACTTCCGAGCCCCCTGCACGGTCTCTCCTGGTGCTCTCCAAGCACTGACATGGAAATCATGGATAAACCCCAGAGGTCTCTGAGCCACCAGATATTGCTCATCCAGAGAAAAGCTCACAGGAGCCAGAGTTAGAGCCTGGCTCTGGTGAAGCAGCAGGTCCTGAACTGGAGACAGTGGCATCAGCCTGGAGCCATCCAGGAGTTTCCTGAAGCTTTTCCAGCCCTTTCTCCAGCAATGTTTTCCACTTTACTGATTTCTCATTGTCCCAGATGTCAAACTGTTAAATATTAACATTTGTCTTGTAAAGCTGAAAAATGCCATCCAGGAGGGGTGGGAGCAGCTGGGTGGTTCCATCCTCCCAGGTACAGGAAAGTACCTGTCTTTTCCAAACTTCCCTGCTGCCGTGGTAGGAGTGGCAAGGGCTGGTCCAGCCGTGCCAGATGGAGCAGTGGAGCCCAAGGGGCAACATGAGAAGTCTGTTGCAGATGCTGGTAAGAGATTTCTGATCCAATCTGTGGCCCTTGGGCGGGCGAAATGGATCAGGTGCTTGTGTGAGGACTTGTGTTGCCTCCACTCATGGATACAGGCTGTTCTTTTGGCTTTGCTCCCTTAGCAGAATCCAGGATTTTGAGGAATAGTGAAGAAGGATTTGAAAGGTCTAAAGAGCATCTGATGGAGTCAGTTGTGTAGCAAACCCTTTCTGCTGGTGGCAGTGATTGTCCCTGTGCCATAGGGTTTGGAGAGCGGGACTTCTGCTGCTTTTTCCTCTGGCATTGGCATTTCCTGTCCTCATCCTTCCATGTTTTGTTTCAGGAATCCTGGTCCTGCAGAGTGCAGAGGCTTTGCTGACCTGGGGGTGCCGAGAGTGGGAATTGCCACATTTTCTAATGGCTCTGGGAGTTTCTCTGTAGCTGAACCATTCACCTCGCTGGGCGGGGAAGGTGCTTCACTGCGTGGCCAGAACAGCCTGATGTGAACTCCAATTTGTTTCCTCCACAATATTCTTGGGTTCTGGCTTGCTCCTGGGTGATTCATCCTTGCCGATCTGTTGGCATTTTTTGTATAAACAAGTGGCTTGAGCGGAGGTTCAGAAAATAGTTCTGGGAGGCCACGTTGGGTCTGACAGCGTTTCTGCTCTTGGGAACTGTTGTCTTCAGCCAAAGTCTCATCCCAACCACATGGTGCCATCTCCTTATGGAAAACTCCACGGGCTGCCCACGTGTCCTTACAAATGACAGTCCTGAGAGAAGCAGGGTTTGGTTGCTGCTGCTCCCCTCCCTTCCTGCTGGTTATTCCTGCAGTCCCAGGTGCTGCTGGGTTGGGATCTGGCGCTCGTGGGCAGCGGTTCTGCTAAGGCACTGTGGCCGTGGTGGTGCTGTCTTGTGACGCTGATGGTGAGAGGTGTTAATTGCCCTAATAAAACATTGAAACCAAGAGGGTTTAACTTATCCTCTGTGCTGTCCCTGTGAGCTGTGCCTGTCCCCAGAGCCTTACAGAGTCGGAGCATCCTGCTTTAGGAGAGCATTCCTGCCATGTAATACCAACCCTTCTTGGCCACCACAGATTTTTTTCTTCAAGTTCATGTCTCTGGTCAGTTTAGAATTAGTTGAAACGCAACTAATTCTGCCTAATTCCTTGAGCTCTCTGTTATCTCTGATGGCCTTTGCTGGCAGTGTTTCTTTTGCCTAATTTTGTGCGACTTGTGGCTCCAGAACAAGACTTTGCTGACTTTGTGTGCCCTGAGGCCCACTGAGAAATCACAGAATCACAGAATGTGTAGGTTGGAAGAGACCTTCAAGATCATCAAGTCCAACCCATGCCCTAACACCTCAACTAAACCATGGCATTGAGGTCCACATCCAGTCTTGTTTTAAACACATCCAGGGATAGTGACTCCACCAGACCATTCCAGTACTTCATCACTCTTTCCGTGAAAAACGTTTTCCTAACGTCCAACCTCTATTTCCCTTGATGCAGCCTGAGATGTGTCCTCTCGTTCTGTCAGTGCTGCCTGGAGAAAGAGACCAACCCCAGGTGATAGAACCACCCTTCAGGAAGTTGTAGAGAGTGATGAGGTCACCTTTGAGTCTCCTTTTCTCCAGGCTGAACAACCCCAGCTCCCTCAGGGTTTGTGTTTGTGCTCCAAGCCCTTCACCAGCCTCCTCTGGACGAGCTCAAGCATCTCAATGTCCACCCTAAACTGAGGGGACAGAACTGGACACAGCACTCAGTGTCCACCCTAAAATGGACACAGCACTCAATGTCCACCCTAAACTGAGGGACAGAGCTGGACACAGCACTCAATGTGTGACCTGACCAGTGCAGGGGAAACCTGGGAGGGGGAGCAGCTCCAGGGGAAGGGGAGCAGCTCCAGGGGAAGGTGGAGCTGAGGACATGGTGTGTGTGCAGGGGATTCTGAAGATCCTCCTTCTCCCCTCAGTGAAGCAGCTCGGAGTGTAAACGCTTTGGGTGGAACTCTGGTTCCCTTCTTAAAATGTGGGTCGTGCTTGGGCTGGGAGGAGGAGGTCAGGCCAGATGGATTTATCCTGTGGGCCAGGAGGAATTGGCTGCTCCTGGGCAGAGTCACCTTCAGTAAGGCTGTAAAGATGCAGTTACAGCCTTGTTTGATCTGCTCTGCTGGATGGGGGCTCCTGACCGCACGTGTTAATCATAAACCAGCCCTCTCCTCACCACCAGCCCCTTGCAATCTCCTGTTAATCTTCCCTGTTAAAGCAGGAGGAGAAATTAACCTGCTCTTAAAAAAAGTATTAATTTTTAGAAGTGCTGCAGCGCACCGAGCTGTGGTGATTTAGGAGAAATCAATGCAGCAGTTATTAAATTATATGGAACACTTGGTTGTGGCTGAAACAAAGAGTTTCCTGGAATAAGAAACGTCCTGGAACTTCTGTTGCTGTCCTGGAGTTATGTCTACAGGGAACGCAGACATTAAAATCCATTTGCAGGCAGATACCTGGCTCTTGGCCTTGGGAGAACAAGTGGCTTCGCGTGCTCGTGTCTTTGTTTCTGCACTGCAGGTTTGGGGTTTGGGCTGATGTAATAACACTTTATAACCCCTCAGGGTGAGATACCTGACACATCCTGCAGGCCTGGGGTGAGGAAAGTGAAGGCTGTGGTTATAACAGCTCACTGTGCACTGACCAAAGGCAGTTGAGGCACCCTGAGCTGGTTCCCAGGAGGAGGGGAGGCATAATTCAGCTTTTGAGGTATCACTTGTCAGTGGATTGCAGAAGCCCCTCAGATGCCTGTGGCCCTGGGGAAGGGGATAAAGGAGCCTGGAGGGCTCAGATATCCCCCCCCATTCCACTCTTGATAGTTTTCATCTGTGTTGCTGCCTCCAAGCAGCGATGTCCTCTCCGGGCAGGAGGGATGGAGATCTGCCCTCTGAGGTTCTTGGCAGGCACCATTCCCTGCCTCCTCTCTTCCCAAAGCCAACAAAAGCGGGAAAAGCCGGTCTGAAACGCTCAGTGCTCTTAAAAACGCTGGTAATAGAATCCAATCACAGACCATGGGGACGTGGTTGAAAATAGATGCTTTAATTCAAAGCAGAGTCAGTCTGACTCAAGGGGTGCAGAAGGTTCCCCAGCATGGCGACTCCCTGGGCTTGGCTGGGAGGGGATAAATCACAATAATCCTGCTTTCCTTGTCCCTGTCTGTCAGCACACGTGCTCTTGGGTGAATTGCGGGGGAGCGGGATTGCCTCTCCCCTCGGACAGCCTGGGAACGTTCCAGGTGGTTCCGCAGTGGTTTATCTTCCCCGTGGTGATTACACTGCTGTGGTCTTGCAAAATCAATGCAGCAGCCCTGGGTGTCTGCGCCGTGCTCCCACTTCCTTCGGCACCACAGGTCCCTCGTGTCTGCGTTCTGCCTCTCTGACAGAAAGGGAAGAGGAAATAATCCACCTGCCCTTCCAAAGGTTGCACAAAAACTGCGAGGCCTCGATTGGCTCAGGCGGGACGTAGTGGTTCAGTCAAGGTCACGCAGCAAGTTGCTAATTAAGACATTACGGAAATTAATTTGGCCTCTTCGCTCCACATGTGTCATTAAAGCACCTGCCCGACGGGCCAGCAGGGCCTGCTCTTAAATACAGCAAAAATTCAGAGAAAAGCAGCCTTGAGAAGCCTCTCCCCGAGCCTGCTGCTCACAGAAACCGAATTCAGTTGTCCCTGCAGGATGTTCTGTTGTCCCTGCAGGATATTCTGCTGGCTCTCAGGGAAGTGCTGCTTGCAGCCTCCTTTGGGAGGTGAGATGGGTCCTGGGAGCAGGGAGAGCCCAGCAGCTGCTCCAGCTCCTCCTGGGAGCCCGTCTGTGCCTGCAGACCCTGCCATAGCTGCAGTTGTGCCGGGGAAATGGCGTTTTTCTTTCCCATTTGCTTATTGAAGAAACCTCCTGGACTGGGTGTGTTGAGGGTGGAATGTGGCTCCTCGCTGTTGATGTCTCAATCCCTGTGGAGCGTTCTGCCCTTGGAAGCGAGCCCTGCTGCAGATTTTTGCCCTCTGGGTGGTTTTCCAGCCTCAGGACCTGGCGAGTTTTCCTTAGAGGGGCCCATCCTGCTTCCTCACCTGATGGATAAAGCAGAATTCCTTCTCTCAACTCTCCCCCTGGAGGGCTTTGCTCACCTCTCTGCTGGGACTTTGTCCCTTCTTTAACTCCAAAGCTCTGCTTTTCTGAGAAATGCCTGATAAAGATGGGATTTCCCAGCTTTTCCCAGCACAAGGCCCCGAGAGGAGTTGCCTCAGCAGCGACAGCCACAGCAGCAGCACCAAACGCTGGCTCGAACGTGGAGCTGTGCTCCCTTCAAGCCGTGCCCTGGGTGCCTGGAAGGACTGGGAGCAGACTGGGGACACTCAGAGCAGTCAGGGCTCCTCTCCCTTCCCGTTCCCAGCACATGCACTGCTGGGTCTGCTGGGCAAACTGGGACTGACCCCTGCCACCAGCCCTGCCAGGGAAGAGCAAACAGGAGCCTCTTGCACCCAAAGCAAACACGACAGTTCCCAGGGATTTTCCAGAGGGTGGGGGATCATTTGGGTGATCCCTTTAATCTCCAGTGCTGCTGGAAGGAGACCTTCATTAAATTTACATCCCTTTCAGATGTCCCCTTTGGTGCCTTTTTGACTTCCCCACCAGGAATTTTGCTTATTTCTGTTACCAAAGCTGTTAAAGTTAAAAGGGAGAGCCTTGGAAAGAGAAGGCTGGGAAATAACAGCGATCCGGGGAGGAAAGGGAAGAGAATGAGCCACTCCTTTGGATTTTTAAAGGCACGATTTGGGGTGGGGCAGACACCAAAGACAAAGGCAGCACATGGCTCTTGGGGGGGGGACACTAGTGTGGGAATACTCCTCATGAGCTTTCTTACTTCAACCACTTCACCTGAGCCCTGAAATCGAGGGGTGGGGGGGGTTGGAGGGGGTCAGGAGGGCAGCCCCCCCAAGCCAGAGCAGGGGCTACCAGGGGGACAAAGTCTGGCTTTGGGTGGCCGGGGAGGGGAGCGGAGGGAGCTCGGAGCCCTCTGGCTCTGCAGAGCCTGGCGCTGTTTACTGTGCTCTGTGGTTGGATTACACCACGTACAGTAATTCTCCTCGCACTGCCAGTAATTTCACTGACTTACCAAGCAGGCATCATTTCCTGAAAGTCAGCCCTGGACTTAGAGGAAGTAAGAGCCCTCTCTCTCGTCGTGACTAAACAGTCTATGCAAATCTCCGGGCTCAGGACAGCTCTGCCGGGCCCCGAGTCTCCATTTTCCCCTCTTCTGGCTGCTGCATGTTGGTTTTTAAAGCCCCCCGATGAGCCCGGGCCGTGAATGGACCTTTCTGCACTTTGCGCTGAGCACCCTCCCCCTGCCGCTGCCTCCCGCGCCGACAGCCCCCCGAATGCTGCTCTAAAATGTCCCAAATGCAGTTCTGGCTGAAGTTCCCGTCTCTCTACAAGGTAAAACTTCATTTTTTCCTGGTTTTTTCCTCCTCCTCCGTGGAGTTCCTCGTGCACCCCTTTAGACGCCGTTGCCCCGCCGTGAGCTGTGCAGTGGCTGCAGAGTTTTGGGAGTGACACCCCTCCACGTTGGGTACAGGGAATGGATTTCTTTTAGGTTTTTTTCTTTTTTTTTCCGTCCCAAAGATGTGATTTCTGTTCCCGAACGCTGTTCGTCAGTCAGAGCTGGGTCGCTGAGTGTGGAATTTGGAGGGAAGGAGCTGTCTGAGGATCGAGCCCTGTGTTTGTGTGGGGGTGATGGCTTTGAGGGGTTTTATTTCTGAAGTTGTTGCGGGGTGCAGGGCACGAGGGGAGCGCCATCCAGCCAGAGCTAAACCCTCCACACTGCCAGTTTATTCCCCCAAATTTAGACAGACTTCGGGGTTTGGCAGCTAAAAGATTTTATAGTGATCATCTGCAGCTGCTGATTCGGTCATTCCTGAATAATAATTTGCTTAATCTGTGACTTTTAAGGTGCCAAATCTGTCTTGGCTGGAAGTGTGGCTGTGGTTGTGGGTGTGTATTTGGGTATGCAGATAGAGTTTTGGGTTTTTAATAAAACCCCCTCTTCACTTGGGTGCTCTGCAGCTCAGTCATCCAGAGCTGCTCTGCAGACACCATTTCCTCAGTGTCTGGATTGTGAGAAAATAAACCATTTCTATTGATGGCTTGATGGAAAAAAAATATATTTTTAGGATGCTTGTTCTCTCTGTATTTAGACTTCACCTGTTCTTTCATTATTTTTAACACTTTGTTTTGACTGAGGGAGCTGAGCTGTTCCCAGGGGCTTGGAGAAAGATCAAGTGTCTGGGCTGGCATAGCCTGATTTTTTCCTGATCTTTTCTGGGGAGATCGTTGTTTGATAATCTCAGTTTTGGGATAATGACAGAAGTACCATGTGCCACAGTAGCATCAGGTCGTCCTCTGCTCTGAGACCCACCTGCAGCTCTGCCTCCAGCTTTGGGTCCTTGCCCCAGAAGGGGCCTGGACCCGCTGGGGCCGGTCCAGAGGATGCCACAGAGATGCTGAATTGCAGGAATAAGATTTATATAAAAATCAGTTGCAGAAAAGTATCTGAAATAAAGATTCTGCCTGTCAGGACAACTTCCATCTGGTGCAGAAATTCGACTTCCACTGAAACAGAAGTGCTGTTACTGTGGAACCTCGTGTTCCTAATGAGAAAAACTTAAAATTCGGATTAATACATATGAAACAGGGTCAGAATTATGTTTCAAACCCCGGTGCCTGAGCTGACCCTGGGCTTTTGGTTGAGGTGATGATCCTTCCTTTTCCCTGAAGTCACCAAGGCAGCTGCTACCGTTTGCAGCAGATAAACCAGTGGTGTGATTAGTCCAGGCCTGGTTTGTACTGGTTGTGGTTATGAACAATTATCCTGGGTCTGATAAATTTACAGAGCTGCTGGTGGTGGTGGTGGTGGAAGTCCTTGGGGCAGGGAAGCTGGCAGGTGATTAACTTTCGTGCTCTTTAGTTAACGCAATTAGTTAAGACAAATGAGAGACTCTGGAAGTTTGTGACTAATGCCTGGTAATGCTGGCAGAGGATGGGATCACTGCATCACTTCCAGGAGGAGTATTGTCCTCCCTCTGCCTTGGAGGCTGGTTTCCTCTCCCCACTTCAGCACAGTGGTGGGGCTGGACTCTTCCCTGGGGATGCAAGGGGCTGGGTGACGTTTGCTGGAATGTCTCGGGTTGGGTCACGAGCCTTTCCCTGTTGCTATTATCCCGATATCCTGTTGCTATTCCAGCCCAGCCCTTGCCTATTGTTGGGACCCCCACGGCCGCTCCGTGCTGCCCCACAGCCTCCCCTGCCATGTGCAGATGTTTCCTCCTTCCCCAGCCTCTGTCAGTGCCCTTTGCAGGTGAACAAACCCTGCTTGGAAGCGTCTCAGCAATGGTGGGATCTGGGACCATCTGGCTCCTGCACAGGTCACTCACTCTGGCCATGGCCAGACCCACCCCGAGCGGTGTTCTGCTTTCTCGAGTGTGAAGGGGAACCCAGAGATCCCTTAATTCCAAGGTGATAAATCCGTGTGCCTTGATTTCTGGGTAATCCTAAAATAGCCACAGAAATATCAGAGGCAGGAGCTGCCCAGGAAGCGCTGCCCTCGCTCCCTGAGGCTTTAGGTCCAGCAGTTGGTAATTGAGGAATCCGAACTCCCCACATCACACCTGCCATGGCTGGAGTGCTTCCAGCACCTGCACTGATGCCTTCAGGGCACGCTCTGGCCAAAGGAGACATCCCTGGGCGGAAGGGGAAGGGCACGTGTCCCGCTGCTTTAGACATTACAGTCCCATAACTCTTGATAGCACCCGGGGGGGTCTGACCCAGCCCTTGGCCTGAAGCCCTTGGGAGCAGCGCGGCCAGGCTCAGCTGCTCGTGGGTTTGTGTCAGGCAGGGCTAAGTGACTTTTAAGAGTCTTTGGCTGCCTTTTCTGCCTGTAGTGGGAAATTGGCCCTTTACTGGAAGTGAGCAGCGACTCCTCCTGTCCCAGCCCTGCTGGCAGCAGCCTGGTGGGTTACCCTGGTGCTGGGCTGTGCTGACACGACCCTGAGCAAACACAGACCCTCCCATGCTGGCAGCATCCGTGGGACCACCAGGACAGACCTGTTGGTGCATTTGTCCTTTCCTCAGGGACACGGGCTCATCTCCAGCCAGACCTGAGGGCTGGAGTTTGGTGCTGGAAGTACATTGCTTTTAATTCACAGCAAAGTTTTTCTGCTTTGACAAAATTTGAAAATGCTGTTCGGTGTGGGAGGAGGGCTGAGGTGATGGGATGGAGCCCGAGGAAGGGGAGGGTCTGTGCCACAGGGAAGAATGCAGAGCAAGAAGTGCTTATTGGCTCTTGGTTCTTGCCACCTGAAATAGGCAAACCAGACCAGGGCTTGATGTTAGGGAGGGGATTGATGGCTCTTTTTGAGCCAAAGTCTGTGTGACTCAAACCAAGAGCATCCCTGGGCTGGCACCAAATAAAACAGTTACAAACCATCCAGCCCAGTCACCAGAAAAAATGAGCAAAGGCAGAGCCTGGTCCCTGTTGCTGAAACACATTCCTTGCTCAGGCTGGGGCTGACCCTTGGGAAGAGGATTGGTAGATCTTCCTGGATTTACCTAGATTCAAATCCAGGTGTCACCAGCACCCCTTCCCCTGCTTCTGGCAGCCTCGTGTGTGCAGAACCTGCCAGGAGCAGAGGGGTGTTTCCCCAGGTAGTGCCGTGCTGGAAATGGCAGTGCAACAGCCACGCTGTGATCGGGTGTAACTGGGTCTCTGGGGACCCCTGCACTTGAATGAAATCCACAAGTCCTTTGGGGTGAAGCTGAAGGCTTTGAACCCCTCAAAGTTGCCTTTTTTAATCAAGCACAAAGTGGAGTCGAGCGATTCTCCTCTCTCCCCCAGTCTATGGTGCAGGGATGTGCACAGCCCGTCAGCCTTGACCACACACCCACACTCCTGGCCAGGGCTTTCCCTGCTTTTTCAAGAAACAGATTTTCAAACAGCACCACAGAGCTTGTCCCCAGTTCCAGGTTGATTTCTGGGATCTCTGGAGCGCGAAGCAGCGGAGCCGCTCGTTGAGCAGCAAGAATTCAGAAGGTGCTGGCTGAGTGAGGAGGGAGCTCTCTGGTCTCATCCTGCCTCCTCCAACCATGGCCATGCCTCTGTTCCAGGATTCTTCATACCTCGATGAGCTCTCCAACAACAACTCCCTCTTCTCGTCCCCCCCGGATTCCCTCTCGGACATCGCGGATCCCAAGGACTTCCTGCCCACCGACAGCCTGAACCACGTGCCAACGCTATGGGATGTGAACACGCCGCAGCAGAACCAGATCGAGGTAGGGGCTGCTCCTTTCCCATCCTCCCAGCAGACAGGAGGTACCTCAGGCTTCATCCCGTGGGGGTTTTACCGAGGAATTCAGAAACCAACCCCATTCCTTCGGGTGGAGTTTGAGGTGTGGTGATGTTGTTCTGCTGTTCCCAACTTCGCTGGAGGAGGGAAGGGGCGAAGAGGTGTTCGGTCTCCTGGGAGCAGGAGGGAATCCCCTCTCAGAGGGATTTGTGCACTATTCCAGAGAGCAGTGCAGGCAGTGGCTCCTTTTCCTGGCAGCTGTGGCAGGTAGGTGCATCCTGAGGAGGAGCTATCCCCTAAAGCATTCAGCAGGCGCAGGGTGCTCGGGAGTGCTGAAGGGATGGACCCCAGGAAAACCACCCTGGCACTGATCATTAACTTCCCCCCACAGCAGCACCTTTTGTTTGCTCACCGGGGCAAATAGTTCACTAACAGTGACTGAAGAACTGTCTCAACTTGAGACTCACCGTTTGTGTTTACTCTGTGAGTCCAAGTCCCTGCAGGCTTTTACATCCCAGAGTCTCCTGGGGTGTGGGAGCTCCCTGCAGTCCTTCAGCATCACCTGGTTGTGGGCATTTTTGGGCATTTTCACCAGCCTGCTGCTCTCTGCTCTGCCTCAGCTGGGGGACTGACGTGGGCACCACTGGCTCTGGAGGTTGTTGGAGGCACATCGTCCGCATCCACCGGATCTGGGTCTCAGCTCTCGCAGTGCCTGTCCATCTGTGCCTCACATTTCCATTGTAGGTCACTCTCTTAGGAAGAATGAGGGAAAAAACACCCAAAGTGGCTACCCCAGGAGGCAGCTGGGCTGGTCACTGCTGCATTTTGAGGCTCTGCTGTGTTCAGTGTCTCTGGCTGTGCTTCCCTGAGCTGTCTGCAAGCCTCTGACCAGTTGGAACTTGTCAGTTTGAGGCAGCAGGAAGAGAGCTGAGCTTTTGGAATGCAAGAAGTGGCTGCAGACATCCCAGGCTTGCAAGCTGGATGGTTAAGAATGCTGGAGAGCGAGTGCATCCCCCAGGACAGAGGAGCCATGTGCCACACTGCTCCAGTTCTCATGTTATTGTTGGGTTTTTATATAGAAGCCCAAATCCCTGCAGAAATGGTTCTGTGGTGGCCTCTTTCCAAACATGTGAACTCTGGTTGAGACATTCAATGCCTAGAAAATCCCGGAGTTCTTCTGTCTGTGGAGTGCACCACAAAAACTTACTGGGAAATTGCTGTTCTAAGCCCAGCATGAAGAAAACAAGGGAGGAATAAACCTCGTGTAAGTGTGAGACTGACCTGTGTGGGCACAGCAGGATCTCCAGCAGAGCCCCTGTCCCTGTGATGTTCCCTGTCCCTTGTGTCCCGTGCTGTTCCTCACGTCCTGCCCTCGCCCCTTGTGTGCTGCTGAGCTCTTGGGCTCAGATAAGGCCAATTAACTCCTTGGAATTCCATTTATAAATGACTTCCTTTGGAAAGGAATCGCCAGCTAATTTTAAATGTTGTCTTATCTAGTGTTTGCTGAGGCAGTTGGGGCGGGGCTGCTGCCTTTTTGGTCTGTTTTTTTAACTGAGTAACATTTCCTGAGGTGGTGTCAGTGAGGTGCATCCTGGACAGGAGATTTTGGTTTCATTTTTGTGTGAAAGTGGCACCATGTACCGGGACGCTGGGTGAAAGAACTGCCAGATTGGCTTACCACTGGCCTCTGCACGTTGGTATCAGCAGCTGAGATCATCCTGTCCCTCCCCACACCACCACACCATCGTAGTTTTCCATAGAATTGCAGGAATTTCGGCTTTTGAGCAGCCAGAGCAGTCACTAAGCAGCAGTGATGGAACGTCAGTCACTGTTACATCCTGATTCCCGTGATCCAGGACATCCCTCAGCTGTGGCTGTGCAGCCAGCCCTGACCCACAGCACACTGCTGGGTATCAGGAGTGGAGTTTTTACAGAACTTTTGTCTCAGAGACCCAGACAGAGCAGGAACTCACAGTTCTGATGCGTGGGACATCCCAGGAGCCAAGCTGGATGCATCCTGGGGGAGACCCACCTGTAGATCCCAGGTACAGGAACAACCTTGTGCTTTGTGCTCTCTAAAAATAAACATTCCCAGCTCGCTGAGAATCCCTGGATTGAGATGCCCAGCGCTGAAGCTGGAGGTGGTTTGGATTTAAAGTGGAAAGGGCTGGACACAAAAGTGCTCCCATGTGCCTGTGGGGAGAGCTGTTATCCCAAGGAAAGGAGCTGTATCCAATATGTTGGCTCTGTTTATCACTCAGGAATGGGCAGGGAGGGAAGAGATGCCACCCTGTGAAATATTTGCAGCAGCAGCAGACAAAACAGCCTTGATTGTAATGGAGCTGTGAAATAACCTTTTAAAAATAGTCCCTGTCATACATTGTATTTTCTGCCATCCATCTCACACGTTCCCAGTGTTTTTTTAAGGCTGGGAAGCACAGCCCAGCTTTGGAAGTCTGTGACTGGAATTTTGTGAGCTGCTGATGCAGTTTTTTGTTGGCCATTCACAGTATTTTCGGGATGTGAGCAGCCTTCTCCCAGCTCAGAACCCAGGGAAAGGATTTTCACAGAGTGAGGTTGGCTTGGCAGCCACGTGGGACTGGTTCCCTTCCCAGGGAAGTCACAGCAAGGTGGGACAAAATGGAGAATAATGCAGAGAGGAAAAAGAGTGGAGCAAGAGCGAGGCTGTGATTGTGCAATTGTCAGTCTCTCTCCTGCTTCCAGCCCTGTGCTCTCCTGGATCTGTGTTCCTCTTCTATGGGTACCCACAGAGGGAGGAGAAAATCAAACCAGGAGGTGAGGGAGGGTAGGGAAAGTCAGGAATTGTACAGGTGGATGATCCATCTCCCGCTGCAGCTCCTGCTCCCACCTGCTTTGGCCCTCACAGCACATTCTCACCTGTGTGGGTGGTTTTGAAATGCTCCAAACAGCAGAAGTTGTTCCTGTTGCTTCCTCTGCGATTCCCGAGGTGGAATGCTGAGTGCCAAAGCTGGGTCAGGATAGCAAAGGTTTGTGCTTTGGGGGTTTTTGTGATGCAAACTCAGCCTTGCATTGGCTTCCTGCTGCTGGAGCTGCGAGAACACATCCTGCCCTTCCAGCAGCTCCTGGCCTTTCTCCTGTCCGAGACCAAACTGAGCTTGGATTTGTTAGGTGGGGATGTTTCACCTGCGCTCCAGATTTGCTGGCACTGAAAACAGTTCTTCTGTCCAGCTTCCTTCTGGTAATTCTGACTCAGGCTTCCAGGAACGGAGGGTGGGTTTTTTCTTTCTTCTTTTTTTATTTTTCTTAAATTTCATTTAAAAATAGGAGTGTTTATGCCTAAGAACTTCCCATCTTTCTCTGGTGGAGCACGGGTCTGTCATTGAGCCTGGCGCTCTGCACAGGCTCTAAACTTGGAGCAGTGCTGCTCCCGGAGCTGCTGATTGCTTTGGATGCCACGAGCTGCTGGCCTGGCCTTGCTCTCTGTCGGGAAATTCCAGGGTGAATTTGTTTGTGTGGGACCAGACAGAGGATCTCCTCAGCCCGGAGTATCTCGGGAGCTCTCTCTCCTTCTGGAGTGTCTTGGGAGCTCTCTCCTGGCAAGCTGCATGGTCCAGGGATCAGTGTCCAAGGATCTCTGTTGGTGCATCTCCATGTTTGCCCTTCCTCACCTGCACCCTCTGTGTTGCAGCTGTTCTCACCCAGCACACCGTTCTCTGGCCTGAACAACTCCAGTGACCACGTTCCTGCTGTCCCCAACACCCCCCTCCTCATCAGCTACCAGGTGAGAGCCACGCTGGCCTCAGTGGGGTGCTCTGCTGACGTCCCAGTGCTGGGGGGAGCAGCTCTGCCCTTTTTCCCTTCAGAGGGAGTGAGACAAGAGGCACAAGTCTCTGCCCTTTCCCAGAAGTGTTTTACATTTCCCAGAGGGAACCTCGCTGTGTTAAGGAACACTTTGGGCTCTCAGGACTTTGCTCTCTGCTGTGGGCACAGTGCTGGGTGTAAATCTGGGCCAGGTGCCTGCTCAGGGCAGGTTGGGCAGAGTTCACATGACCCCACAGTCCATGGCAAAAGTGGTGCAAACATCTTTCCCCAGTTTGGTGAGAACCAGGCATTGGGCAGCTCTTAGAGCCCCTGGCTCCCACTGATGGCTTTCCTTAGTCTGGGAATGAGATGGATTTTGTTTAGGGGGGTTGTGGCTTTGGGGCATGGCTTCAGTGTCAGGCACAGCACCACACGTCTGTAGCTCAGCGAGAACATTAACATTGAGTCAATGCTGTTTTCTTCAGTCTCAGGCTCCTGCAGAGGAGGAGGATGAAGGTGAGGAGGAGGAAACGGAAGAGTTGGGGCAGACAGAGACCTATGCAGAATACATCCCTTCAAAGTGTGAGTGTCGCCTTGGGAAGCTCTGTTCACTCCATTGTGGACCAACCTAATTTAATTGCGTGTTTGCTGTGGCACCTCCCAGGCTCGTGGCTTTGTAGAACTCTGCTGTGCCCTGGGCTCTGGCTGGGTGATGAGCTCTGGAGGTGCCCCTGGCAGTAAAAGACCTCGACTGACCTGTGTTCTGTTGTCATGTAGCCAAGATTGGGAAGCACCATCCTGACCTGGTGGTTGAGACGAGCACCCTGTCCAGCGTCCCCCCGCCTGACATCACCTACAGCCTTTCCCTGCCCTGCTCCGTGGCTGACAAAGGCTCCCTGTCTGCACTACAGCTGGAAGCCATCATCTACGCCTGCCAGGTACCTCCTGCACCTCAGGGGTCCCACACCCTGGAGGAAAGTGCCTCTTGCAGGGACAGGTGCTCACATGTGCTTTAGAATGACTGGAATTTGGGTGATGGAACTCCTCTGGCATTTTAAATGCCTTTTGAGAGATTGTTTGAAAAGTCAGGGACTTCTGAGGCGAGAACCCTGAGCTTTTCCTGCAGGGGGCTTTACATTTTGGGGGCCTTTCCCATGAACTACCACTTGTGAGCTTGACCATGACCCCCGACCTTTCCTGCTGTCGTTCGGCCGAGCAGCGCACGTGCATCCGTGTGAAAGGGTTAAGTGGTGCTCGCATCAAAGCTCTTAGCAGAGGCAAATCTCGTTTAATTTTCAGTTTTGTTCTCGATTTTGCAGCAACATGAAGTTTTATTGCCCAATGGACAGCGAGCTGGGTTCCTGATCGGGGACGGTGCCGGAGTCGGGAAGGGCAGGACTGTTGCAGGCATCATCTTTGAAAATTATCTTAAAGGGAGGAAAAAAGCTCTGTGGTAAGTTGTTGGGTTTTTGTTTTTTGGGTTTTTTTTCTCTTTTCCCGTAAGACCTTGGAGTTAGTTTGGATCTGGAAGTAAGGAATTCTTTAGTGCTGATGTTGGTTTTAGAGTTGAGTCATGCTGTGGCCTTGAGTAAGTCCTTTCCACCTCTTAGTGCCTGACTGCTGCCTGTGAAATGGGAATATTCCCCTGCAGCAGGGATGGAGAATGAGTCACTGTGAAATAGCAGGTTTTGTGCTCCTTGGGGTGAGGTGTCGAGCCTGGCTCTGCTCTCCCTGGAGTCGTGGAGGGTTGTTCCCGGGTGCAGAGCCAGGAATCCGGGGCTTTGCTGCAGTTCACAGCCCGTTCCGAGGGGCAGACAGACTGGCACACCTCACACTGGGGCGTGTGTGCAGGGGGCGATGTGAGAGCTCTGCACAGCTCCTCCTGCTTTAGTCAGAGCTGTTAATCACCGGAGCTGTTAATCACCGTGTGCCCTGACTCCCCGGGGACATCCCCAGCCCCAAGTGCGGGGGGGAGATAGGCAGCCCCGGGAGGAGATAAGCACCCCGAATCTCCTTGGCAGGTTCAGCGTCTCCAATGATCTCAAGTACGATGCTGAGAGAGACCTGAAGGACATCGAGGCCTCCCACATTCCTGTGCATGCTCTGAACAAGGTAGGAGAGGAGCTGCAGGGCTGCTCTGGGAATCAGCCCCCGGGAGCAGCTGGAGGCTCAGGCTGAGCGTGTGGAGCAGGACGAGGCTCAGGCAGCCCCAGAGCCTCTGTTCCCTCCTCCCAGCCAGCTCTTCCCACTCGAGGCTCCAGCTATTTTTATTGTGGAGCTGCACAGGGAGCACAGAGCTGTTCCCTGCAGGGAGTGGGAAGTGTCTGCAGGCAAGTGCAGAGCTGGAACCTTCTTCACCATTCCTAAGGAATCCTGTGGAGAGAGCAGCTCTGTGAGATGTGCTCTGCCCTCCTGAGCCAGCCTTTCCCAGTGCTGGCACTTGGAATCACTTCTCAGAGCTGTAGAGAGCACGGGACTGGTGTCTGTTGAGTCTCTGTCCAGTGTCTCCCAGTTCACTTAAATCCACTCCTCTGGTTTTAATGGTATTGGACAACCAGCTCTTACAAAGTCCATAGAAACCGCAGGTGTTTGACACCTCTGAATGTGCTCCACTGAGAGATTGAAAGGGATTTTGTTTTCAGCCCTAAAAGACTTCAAATGGAGCTTTCCTCAGCTTGGGACCAGGGTTTTTCTCCCTACCTTGTATTTCATTAGCTGTGAGACTCATGACAGCGAGACAGGCAACAATCTCACCTGGTCAAGGAGAAAATGATTTTCTAGAGGAAGGGTCAAAGCAATGAAAAACTCCAAACTGTTGCTTTAAAAAAAAGGAAGCAGTTTTGGTGGTTTTTTGCCAGAAAATCGAGGTCCTTGCAAGGTCCCCACAGTTCACTGCAGGCTTCCAGATGTGCTGACACATTGGCAGGGGCACTAGTCCAGGCATTTACAGTCCCTGTCATCGCCACGGTTCAGTGCCAAACGCAAATGCTGAAGACATCAGCTACCAACAGCTTTTTGCCTGTTCTGAGCTCAGTCTGTGTCACCGAGACACACAAAGCAGTCACATGCAGACAAGAGATTTTCGCAGAGGTCCTTCCGATCCAGCTCCCAGCCCAGAGAGCGGAGAGAAGAGAGAGCCCCTTTGTTTATTTCTTACTTTTTATACATTTGTGGGTCTGGCAGAAGATTGGCTTTTTGGGGTTTCCACCCCTCAGCCTCAGTGGCCAGACCAATTGTCAGTTAAAATTGTTTTCAGGTTAGAAATATGCAAACAAAGGACAGAGAATGAAAAACAAAGGATTTGTTTATGTTACATCTGTGGGAAAAGGTAGAAAACTGCTCTAATATTCTACAGTAACTAAAAGATCTGACTCCATTTCAAAAGGCTTTAAAAACTCAGAAAAAACAAGGTAACAAGTCTGGGATTTGTTCTCCGAGCGAGCGGGGATGTGTGTCCGGCACGGAATGTGGGCAGGGATGGGTGTGACGTGCCGGGGGCAGCAATCACAGTGTGTGAGTGTGTGTTTGTGTGCTCCTGCTCTTCTTCCTGCAGATTAAATACGGTGACACAGCTACCTCAGAAGGAGTCCTCTTTGCCACCTACTCGGCGCTGATCGGTGAAAGCCAGGCCGGGGGACAGCACAGGACGCGCTTAAAACAGATTTTGGAGTGGTGCAGGGAAAACTTTGAGGGAGTTGTATCCTTAAAAAAAACAACCAAGAGATAAAAACTGCACAGAGAGAGGAACTGCTGCTTGTGATTGTGCTTCAGCAGGGAACAAAGAGCTTGGGGCCATGTGAAGTCACGGGGAGCAGCTGTGGGAGCAGCCCGGTGCCCCACACTCAGACCTCTTCCTCCTCCTCCTCCTCCTCCTCCTCCCAGGATGCAGCTAAGAGGAGGAGGGCAAGAAGCAGCTGGGATTAACCTTTTCAGCATTCCTCTCCCTCGGTATTACAACACACACCTTGGAGGTGAAGGGAGAGGGAGGGGTGCGTGACTTTGGGTCTGAAGAGCACAGGGCTGGGCAAACCCAGCAGATTCCACGTGTGGGCCATGAGTCAATCCTGTTCCTACTGGGACGGGTTGTTCAGCTGCTTGGAGGAGACTGGGCTCTATTTTCTGTCTGCTCCCATCCTCGGGATGAAAACAGATCTTTTTTCCTTGACTGACACTCCCCTGCAGATCGTGTTTGACGAATGCCACAAAGCCAAAAACGCCAGCTCTACCAAAATGGGCAAAGCAGTGCTGGACCTGCAGAACAAGCTGCCTCGAGCAAGGGTTGTCTATGCCAGTGCCACAGGTGAGCTGCTCTGCCCACGGTGTGCGTTTGAGAGTGGCAGAGGTGCTCTCTGACCTGAAGGGGCACCCTGAGGTGTGAGTGTGTGTGAGATGCTGTGAGGAGAGCCCGGTGGTGCTGCAGGGCTAGAGAGGAGCGCAGCGTGCTGAGATCTGCCCCAAGCCCCATCACTGATGTTCCTTGGGACTTTTTGGCTGGTCAGATTAATTTCTCTCTCCAGTTTGACTTGTCCAGCTGCTCGGTGATGTTTACTCACCAAATGTAGGGATGGCAATGTTTGCAAAGGTCTCCAAAGCCACAATGGCAAATGACAACTTCTTCAGAGTTCTCTTCATTTGAGTCAAAACTATTCCCAAGTGCTGTGGTTTTTTAGTTTGTTTTTTTTTTTAATTTAATTATAGAAAACTATTTAGATTTATGAAGAAGAAGGTATAAAAAAGATAATTAATTGTACTTAAAATTCTCCATTTTCGCTCCTTTGTATCACCATGCACTTAAATCCTAAATCTAAGTTTTTCAGCCTGTCAGATCACACAATGCTATCCGAACTACATCCCTATGATCACAGTACTCTCACTCATTTTTGAAGCCTGTTTTAAGGCCTCGGGTCAAATGCCGTGCTTCCCTGAAGTTCTGTGCCTGTCAGCACAGAGAGTCTAAAAATTCTTAGCATCTACAGTTCCCACATTTTTTTTCTTGTTGTCGTTGTTTTGGTTTGCTGACAGTGATTTCTCTCCCAACAGGTGCCTCAGAGCCAAAAAACATGATTTACATGAGCCGCCTGGGGATCTGGGGGGAGGGAACCCCATTCCGAGCCTTCGATGAGTTCCTGCACGCGATCGAGAAGAGGTGAGTCCTGTGCAGCCCTGCGCGGGTGGGGCCGTGCGTGGGGCGTGCTGCAGCGCCCGGGGATGGTGTGGGCACCGTGAGCTGGGCTGGGGCTGGCTCTGGAGAGGCACCTGCACTGTGCTGCCCCGGGGCAGAGGGAGCGTCCCACAGCTGGGGCTCAGAGCTGGGATTTCACAGCTGGGGCTCAAAACTGAGGTTTCACAGCTGGGGCTCAAAACTGAGGTTTCACAGCTGGGGTTCACAGCTGGGATTTCACAGCTGGGGCTCAGAACTGGGGTTTACAGCTGGACCCACAGCTGGTGTTCAGAGCTGGGATTCAACACCGGAGCTCAGAACTGGAGTTCACAGCTGGGGTTCAGAGCTGGGATTCAAAACTGGGGTTCCACGGCCGGGGTTCCAAAGCTGGACTGAGAGCTGGGGTTCACAGCTGGGGCTCATG